>JANGFI010001754.1:0-28712 GCA_025758705.1 Goffeauzyma gilvescens
AAAAGGGGGGGGGGGGGGCCGTGGCGTGTGTACTGAATGGAAAGCGACAAAGAGGGAAACATGATGCAATCATGTAACCTACCATGCGTGCGGGGTCATGACAGTGTTATGTGTGATGCCATCTGCGTCATAAGGAAAGGAAGATGGAGGAAGGCACCATTTAGAGCTCATGGAAAGAGGGGTTCCCAGCCGAGGAGAAAAAGAAAGGAAATAAAAGGGGAAGGGGAAGGGGAAGAGGCGAATGTGTGTGTGCCTTACCCTGCAGAGCAGACAACGATGGGGCTGGCGGGGATGATGGTGAGGGGAGGAGGGGCGGGAATGGAACAGTGCTCAACAAGACATTCCGCTTGAGGACTGCCTCACACGTTTAGGTCTCTCTTGGCAGGTTTGGGTCTGGAGAACAACACAGGCATTTCCAACAATTCTTCATCACCGTCCACTCCCTTGACAGTGACTGTGATTTCCTCGCGTTTATCCAAAACCACCCAAAAGTTTTCGCTTAGGCGTTCCAGACCCCCAATTTCCAGTTCCAAACTTCCTGCCAGTTTAGTGTCGGAGTCCTGACCAGGACCAAACCAATCGCACTTGTTTTCGCTTGCGCGTCCAATAAATCGTGAACGAAATCTGTAGATGTGTCCCTGTTTTCACATTAGGGTGATGTCAGTTTTGTATCAAAATACTTCAGATTTTGTGGCAAACAGGAGCAAATGCTTACATAATTGCGAAATTCACCCAAAACAATATTTCGATAATCTTCAGACTTCCACAGCTCCGTAAAGAACGCGACGGCGTGTTCTTCCGGCGTTGTACAGTTGGCAAATCGGCCCGCCTCGTCGTCATTTGCCTTGTCATTCGCCCTTTTTTTTCACCAAGCTCCACTCGTCTTCAGAACCACTGCTTTCGTAGAGCAGAGCAACAGGATGAAAATTGTGGTTCCCGACGCCACCCGAGCAGGTTGACTCCATTCATGGTGTCGGGAATATGTGTTTTGCTATTGTCAGGCATAGTCCCAAAGGTGAAGCAGAAAAGCAGAGCACCGCCTTGAAGACTTGGTGGTTCTTGAAGCCACCGAGAACGTCAATTCCATTCATTGTGTTGCATATGTGTCAGTCGCTATCCACAGGGTTAATCCCAAGGGTGAAGCAGAAAAGCAGAGAACCGCCTTGAAAACTTGGTGGTTCTTGAAGCCACCGAGAACGTCATTTCCATTCATTCCCTAGGGGTAATGTCGCCGTCAAGGCGAAGAAACAGAGAGTTCCAGCGCTTCTTAAACATGAAGTTGACCGTACGGGTCCAGGACAAGAAAAAGAGAATGTCCACATCACCGGTACTTCCATTGATAAAGGGGACCCTTAACGGTGCCTGCAAAACGCTGTGCGTTGTCTCTGCAACGGGGAACTTGCTGAAAAGAAGTACTTCGAGGAGGCCTACGCAGAGCTTACACGGGAGTATCGAAGACTCAGACTCTGATCCCTCCCAACGTCTTTTCCTTTACTGTCTAACGTCTTCCCTACCATCTGACAGAACTTGATTCGCGCTCTTCCACTCTTTCTCTCTTCGGCTCATGACCTGCTGCTAAAATCTTTGTTGTTTTCACTGCGTAAAACTTATGAAAGCAAAGTGACTATCCCCTTCAACTGGTCTTACCCACATCTGTTCCTACCTCTCAAATGTGTACACGACCAACGTGGAATGTCAAAAATGTATCTATGGTACCACTTGCTATATCTATCCACTTCGGTACCTGTCGTAGTCGTTTCCCATATTCGTTCTCATCGTCCATCGTTCATCATCAGATCAGCGTCTCAGAGTCAGAGTCAGAGCCAGAGCCAGAGCCAGAGCCAGAGTCAGAGTCAGAGTCGAAGTCCATATTAGAACGGACCGACTCATTCGCTTGACCATCGATGTCGATCTCTATACTATTTCGCCTCCCAATCTCTGCTCTTATACCTCTCATCCTCTTGCTTTTTTCTCTCTTTTTTCTCTCGTCCATGCATTCCATGACACCCACGCTGTTCATCTCCAGCTTCTCATTCACTCAATCTTCTTTCCCGACAGTCTCTGGAGCCGCATTTGTCGTAAAGCGACTCGACCGATGTAGAATGTCACAATGGAGAGAGCGGCGAAAGGGGGGAGGAACTGTTGATGATGTTGATGTCAATGCCGATGCCGATGCGGAGGGTGGGAGGGGAGAGAGGGGGGGGGGGGGTAAGGAGGTTCAAAGAAGGATATCAAGAGAGGAAAAGAGAGAAAATAATGGGGAATATTTGTGTGAGCAATCCGACCGACTTGGGACGAGGGGGACAGAGCAAGGGCGGTTCGATGTGTGCGGAAGAAACAAACTCACTTGATAGAGCTTCCAATTGACCCAGTATTTCAGAATGAGACCTTCCAACCCGGTCAGAGAGGCTAAAAGAAGGATAGACGATGTTGAAGGGGTAGTGATCGAGAGATTCTTGGAGACACCGGAGAGCTGGAGACGATCAGCAGAGGGCGCAAAGGAGGGGGGGGGCGGGGGGGGGGGGGGGGGGGGGAGTCAGAAGAATTAACGAAACGGTGGTAAACAGGTTAGTATTGACTTTTCCAGTATATCGTAATTGAACAACGTAAATCGACTGGAAGACGTCTTTGTATATCCGGCAAGGGGTGCAGGGTGCAGAATGCAGGGCCAGGGCCGAGAGAGAAAAGGTAAGTGAGATGGGTACAGGAGGGTCTTCTTCAACTCACAAGATACACCAACCCTAACCAGGGAGCAAGAACAACAGCCGTTCCAACAGCACTGACGAATCCTCCGACCTCCCTCTCGGGTGTTCCAAACGTATGTTCAATCTCTGGCAGAACTTTAAACGCCGGCTTTCCCTCTTCTGGACTCGCTTTTGAGATATCATGTCGACCCACGGGAGGGGGGGACAACTTGTTCTTCGGGAGTGAGATGGATGCGATTTGATATGACAAAGGTTTGATAGAGGACGAAGAAGACGCAAGAAGAAGTCGAAGAGAAAGCACACCACTGGATGTTCGAAGAGAAGAGGGAAGAGAGGAGACTTTCAAGTCGAACTTTCCGAGACCATTCCCCTTGATCGCGACAGGGAGGTTCGTGACGGCTCCAGAGAAGGCATCTTTGAATTGGATGTGGTTTTGCTTCAGTGTAGCCCCGTTGTCAAGTCCGGTGGTTAAAAAGTTGAGGCGGAGAATATGATCACTTTCTAATGCGATGGGTGCAGAATCAGAGGAGATAGCCGGTGAGGGTGGTAGAAGTGCATAGGTCTTTTCGGTACTACCGTCGGATGTCAGGACGGAAAGTTTCGCATCTTTGAGACCGAGTTGTGTGGCGCTGGCAGTCAGAGCCAGAAGGCAGAGACTGAGGATAGATCGAGCTTTCATGGTGATGAGAGGGGGGAGAGGGGGGATTCCTTTCTCAGTCTTAAATGGATTGCAGTTCTCTTCTCGACAATGAAGGAGCACTACAGAAAGGGTGATCGCAAATTAACAATCGTTCCGTTTCAAATGGTATGAGTTGGGCCGAGCTGCAGTCAAATCTCTCTTGATATCAAGACGACTTTAGTTGGGAACCGGGGTGCGATAAGGAAATGTTCGGGGAGAGAATATATCCCTTCGCTCTCTCCTCAACGCAAGCACGACTCCCAGGTCTACCCTGATGGATATCGTTGGAATGATGTTTGGCATCCAAAGTCGAAGCCAAGAGAGCGAACGAATGGAACGACCAACGTAGAGTAGAGAGAGGACCCACCCAGCCACGTCCAAAAGCGCCTCGTCATGCCCCCAAGAGAAGGAGGGGGGGAGGGGGGGGGGGGGAGAACAAACGCGACCCCCCGTCCCAAATGTCCCCAGCCTCAAGATATCGCGGACATAGGATGATATATTGATGTCCGTGTTTTGCCACCGACTCACTTGCTGTATCTGGAGAAAACCAGTTGCGGTAACGACGCCCATACCATGCTATAACTCCTCCCCGTCTACCAAAGGAGGAAAGAAAGGCAGTAACGCCTTTCCCCTTTCCAGTTTGACTCCACATCCTTGTAATACGAGCTTCCCTTGTCCTCTTCTTGGGATCTGACCAGAGGATTCTATTTGAGGATCGCTCTAGAAGTACGGCGAAAAGCATTGCCTGAGAGGCCTCACCGATCTTTGCTACCGAGAACCCCCCCCCCCTTTTTTCTTCCGTACATCTGATCGCCCAGCAATGGCGATCACCCACAACCCCAACTTTTCTCCGGTCCTTTGCTTTATGTATGTATTTCATATTTTTGTGTTTTTCTGTTTGTTTGGCTACAACTCATTCATGAGCGCCACTCTTCTGAGACCCACTTATTATTTATTCTGGTTGGTATATCCTCGCCCCATTATGCTCCATCCTGTAGTCTTAATTGTATGAGGAGCAAAACAGACGAGCACAGACTAGTTGGGACATACCATCCTCTGATTCCTTGTTGTCGACCTCCTTGTAAGGCACACATCGTCCCGATGCAGGGAGTGACCTCACTTTGAGAACTCAGACGCTACAGGCAAAGCTGGTTCTCACACCATCTGACTACCAAAACTCCGATGATCACCATGAGCCCCATTTCGTGCCCGTCCTTCTTTCGAAATGTGTTCTCCCCCAATCCCCTATCCACTTTCTCTCCTGGTGATCAGTGGCCGTTTTATGTCACTTAATTCATTACATGAACCACATCTCCTTCCTTTAACCTTCAATCGGGAAGCGAATTTGCGAAGCCACGTTGAACAAGTGCCGAGGCAGATTTCACACTTTCGATCAAAACATGGGAAGGCAAGAGTCACGGATGAAGGAATGAAGCGGAAAAACAAGGGATAAAGAACGAATATTAAAGGATGAGAACGAGAAATAGTATAAAAATACGTCGTCAGTATTGCATAAAACAGATTGGTAAATGGTGAAACAGTGAGCAATCATGGTACCGTAAAATGGAAATAAATAATCGAGACACCAAGAAGAAGGGAGTCGAAGAAGATATGAGGGCTGCCAGGGTGTACGGCTATGCCGGTCGTCGTCGAGCACCTGCGACCATCGCTCTGGGACTATTCGTGTATCCCTGAGTTTCGAGATCGATCAACTTGACCTGAAGAGCCTTGGACTGGTTCTCAAGTTCGGACTGGAAGTGAGAAGGAGGGTATAATAAATTACGCCAACATAGTATCAGTTTCACATGTCGTCACGTGACGGCGGAAAGCGAATAGCACAACGATCTGGTTACTCACGTTCTTCCTCTCCAACTCAGCGTTGAGTACTCTCACCCTACCCAACTCTGCTTTCCCCTCACTTGACCAAGTCTCCAACCGAGCGACCCTTTCCTCTGCTCTTCTTTGAGCATCTTCTGCATCTCTCAGTGCAGCCGTCAAGCTATCCTTCTCCGTCGTCAAACTACTAACCAGACGATCTTGGGTCAGTCGAGAGGGATCGAATTCACCAGACCTGGGGTCAATCGGTAAACTGTTCAAATGGTCTTGAAGCCTTCTTCTTGCTTCTCGAAGAGCACTGACTTCCGCTTCCAGGTCGATTACTCTTGAATTCAAGTCCTGGATCTGACTAATATGACTCGCATGTCGATCTTCTTCGGCTTGTCGTGCAACCTTCTCTTGTTGAAGTGCCTTTGTCGCTTGAGACACTCTGCTCTCCAAACGTTCTTTCATAGTTCTCCATCCACCAGAAGAGTGAAGCTCAGTGTCCAATAGCTGTCGGAGTTCTTCCTCGGTCTTCTTGAGAGCTTTGTTCGCTTGCTTATAGTCCAACGCGTCCTTGCGCTGTCTAGCAAGATCTTCGGAGAGACTATGGAGATGTTCTTGGTATTTATCGCGCATATTCCCGATCTTGTTCTCCAAATCTCGGATAGCAGTCTCATACCCTGAACGCTCATTGCGCGCTTCAGCTTCGAATCGCTTCTCCAACGCGTCACGATCTTTCTTGACACTCGCTGACTCTGCACGAAGAGAATCAACCATCGCACCGAGTTGACCGACATCTTTGAGTCTCAAAACCGCTTTCTCGAGTTTCTCAGTCAATGACTCGGTTTGTCGGACTGCATCCGTGTATTTGGCAGTCATTTGTTGGACTTCTCTTCGTGAATTCGCCAGTTTCTCATCTGACCGCTTAGACATTTCCTTGAATTGATGTCGAAGATCGGCAACTTCCGCTGTTAAGGCAACCTCTTCCGGCCTGATCGATTGCTTGCCAGATGGTTTGGCATTCCCATCGTTAAGTCGTTGTGCCATCTCTCTTTCAAGCTCAGTGTTGTTCAGATGCATCTCTTGCAGGAGTCGGCTGTTACGTTTCGGGGAGTCACTCGAAGTTGCTGTCTTTCGAGCCTCTTTCAACTGCTTCTCGGCTTCCAGGAGCTTGCGTTCATTCGTGGTGACCAGTCTTTCTAGGTCGTGGGATTTGGATTCAGCAGCTTCTCGGGCTTGTCGTTCCGCCTCGAGCTGTTTTCGTAAGGGAGCAGAAACGACACTGCCGGCGTTAACAAAGTCCTTTTTCAGCAACGTGAGCTGTCGGTTAAGATCTTCGTTATCTTGTTGCATTCTCGCTTTCAGTTGCTTAGAGGTCTGCAACTCCACTTTAAAATCGGCGACCTTCGCTTGAGCATCGGCCAATTGTCGATCAGTCACTTTTTTGGCCTCTTCCATAACGTGGTAATGCTTGTGCTCAACGATGTTCTTCTTGTGAGCCTCTCGAAGAGTCTCAAGCTCGGCTTCAGTCTCGGCAAGCTGCCGTTGGAGGTTGGAGTGTTCCGTTAGGGCGACAACGACTTGCTCTTTAAAGGCCACGAAGTCTCTAGCAAGCTGATCCTTCTCTCGAGATACATTAATCGCCTCTTTCTCTTTCATTTGGAGTTTTGTAGCAAGTTCTGTAATGACGGTTTCCTGGTCGTCCAGCTTTTTACGGTGACCACTGATTTCTCGGTACGCTTTATCAGCCATATCTCGGTGTTTTTCACCTTGTTCTTCTGCACGCAATAGCTGCGTTCGAACATCGGCCATGTCGGTTTGCAAATTCTGGAGAGCCTTCGAAGAGGCGGCGGCAGTAGACGTTGCAGCATCGTGCTTCTCCTTGAATTCGTTGAACTGTCGTGTCAACTCAGCTTTGGTTCGCTTCCAGGTGAGTTCCTGAGTCTGAAGTCGATCGAGGTCCATCTTCAACGCGTCTCGCTCAGCTTGGAGCGTGCGTTTCTCTTCCTCGTACCGCCTGGCTACTTGGAATGTCTGTTCTCGGAGGGTAGCAACCTCCTTCTCCATACTCTTCCTGCTCTCAGCATCCTGAGCCTCAGCTGTTTTCTTAGCCGTCATTAAAATTCGGAGACCGTCCAATTCTTTCTCTGTGTTGGTCAACCGAGTATCGGATCGCTTCTTCTCAGCCTCGGCCTGCTCGAAACGTCTTTGAAGGCCGGCCTTCTCTCTGACGGATTCTTCTTGAGCCCGTTTGATGTCAGCCTGCTCTTGAAGAAGGGCATCGTATTTGCTCTGAGCGGCGACGGCTTGCGCTCGAATCTTCTTGATTTGACCGTCAAAGTCATCGGTGGCAGAGACTAACTGCTGGATTTGCTTAGCCTTGGACAGCGCGTCCTCCTGAGCATGATTGGCTTCGGCGGATAGCTTCAACGCTCTCTTCTTCTCAGTCTCGAGTTGGCTGAGAGCCTCGGCGAGTTGCTTTTCCGACCGGAATCTGCGGCGATCCATGTCTTGGGCCATCCGCGCGACTTCCTCCTTCAAGTCCTGCGCATTGTTCTCCGCCTTGACTTTTTCGGTCTCCATAGCTGACATAGCTTGCTTCGCAGCAATGAGTTTTTCAGACCAGTCTGCAGCTTTGCGTTGCCACGGTAATTCCTGGTCTTGCAGTCTTCGCTTGCTTTCCTCACGCTCAGCCTCAAGGGCAGCGTTCGCATCAGTCGCGAATTCTTCCGCTGTTGAAAGTCGAGTTTGAAGATCGTCCTTCTCCGTTCGAAGCGTCAATAGCTCCTTCTGCAATAATTCGAGCTGTTCGCGAGTCGTTGCTTCGTTCAGATTTGCTTTTTCAAGCTGCCGATCACGTTCCTGGGCCATAGTTTTCTCGGCCGCGAGTTCACTCTCGAGTTTCAGCCGATCCGCTTCGAGACTCGCCTGGACCTGAGCTGTCTTCTCCCTCTCGATTGCTTCTGCCTTTGCCCTTTCTTGAGCGAAGAGGAGTTCGGCAGTCCGTCTCTTTGCTTCTTCTTGGTCTTTAGTCGCTTTCAGCAATGGACGAATCTGAACATAGAGTTGCCACCAGGGCCATGCACGGAGGTCATTGTATGCTTGAGCGTTCTGTTGAATGGTACGAATCGCCGAGGCTCGGTTGAGCAGCTTGTTAAGCTTTCGCCTAGCCATGTATCTTCTCGAAACTGACTGAAAGCGGGCAAACAGTTCGTACAGGTGAGCGTCTCTCTTTTCTTCCATCTCGGCGAGTGCTCCCGCCTTGAAGAAGATCTTGGTGAGACCGATCTTGTAGACGTCAGGTTGAAGTTCGAGGGATTCGACGATTCGAATCGATGCCTTGCGGGAATCGATGAATCCTTTGGGGGCAGGACCTTTGAGCATGACTTCATAACGCTGACGGAACTCAGCGAAGAGGAGTCGGTTTGGGTAACCTAATCGAGCGATTCGGATCCCTTCAAGAACACCGTTGCATCGAAGTTGCTCCAGGACGAGGGGGACTTCTACCTTTCCTGGCCGTTTCTGATTATTCGGAACGATACAACGAACAAAATGAGGTTGTGTGGATTGTAATTGAGTGACGAGCGAGTTGAGTTGTTGTCGATGTCGCTGTGAGACTGTTCGGAAGGCACCTCTCTTGACGCCGCGGCCGGCACCAGCTCGTTTTACGTTCGCGTTCGCGGAAGCGGTTGTGGCCTCTGCGTAATCCTCGAACAACGTGGCCACGGCCGGGATTTTCGACCTCGAGAGTAAAGCTGCGAGATTCTCATTGATTGGGTCCTTGTTCTTCTGCAGCCATCCGTCTACGTCGTACTCGACGGAACCGGCGTAGTGCTTGACGATGAAACCTTTCCCAAAACGAGTTGCCTTGAATCGATCGCCAATAGACCAGGCGCCCTTGATCTTGTCCAGGAATGTCGAGTCAGTCGCCTTAGGCATGATACACTCCTCGTCCAAAGTTGGAAGGATACCAATTGGGTTACTGGACTCGATGAGGTCGATAGTCGGCTGAAGATCTAAACCAAAGTTGACGAATGACCATTGGATTTGCTCACGGTTGTACTCGTCCTGCTCGAGGACAAACATGTGGTGGTTGAAGAATTGCTGGAGGCGTTCGTTGGTGAAATTGATCAGAAGTTGCTCGTAGCCGTTGACCTCTGTGAGTGGATGCGAAGAATAAGGATATCAATTTGATCAGATAACGTCTCTCGTTCATTGGACAAGGCGACACCAGGAAGGTTTGTCAAGGGAGGGTGGGAGGGGGGTTGGGGGGTACTCACCAAAGATCTCGAATCCAGCGATATCGAGCACACCAATAAACATCTGATTCAAGCCCGGTTTATCGAGTGCCCTATTCATCCTCTCGACCAACCCGGCAAACGCCTTCTCGTACATCAACTTGCACAGCGCACCCAATTCCGCCGTAGCCTGCTCTTTATTTCTCGCCTGAGTCACCAACTCTCTTCCTGCCTTGACGGTTGGTCTGAGTGTACTTCTCAAGAACTCGGACAGCTCGATGCCGAGGAGCTTGCAGACTATTTCGGCGGCGTCTAGGGAGGTTATCTGGGCTTGGGAAGAGTAGTCGGATGTGATGATTATATTTCCGATGTGGAGGATAGCGGCGATGATACGGAAGGTGTCGAAAGCTTCGTCGGGTGTGAAACCAACGGTTGTCATTGCGTTCTGTGTAGAGTGGCACGGAAGAGGACAGGCAAGTTTGGGGAAGCAACAAGGGAATGAGAATGTCAGAATGTGAAGAAGTCAGAACAAGGAAACGCGCGACTAACCTGTAACACCTTCCATTCTTGTTCATCATCCACACCATCAATCTCATCTCTACTCTCCTTCAAATACCTAAACTCTCTTGGTTCTTTGCCTTTCTCTCCAGCGCCTGCTTCCTCGGAATTCAAAAACAACTTCTCTCTCATCGTCCTAAACTTCCTTCCACTCCGAAGTAACTGATAGAAAACATGGAAATTTCTCTCCCCTTCGCTGCGTGAGACGACTCTACTTTTTTCCAATAGATACCAGTCGATGTTCGCACCGAGGATTGCGCCGTGAGAATTGAAAAGAAGACGAATAAACTTCCCGAATCGGGAAGAGTTGTTGTTTCGAAGCGTTTGGGCGTTTCCGAATGATTCGAGAATGGGGTTCGCTTGAAGGATTCGAGTTTCTAAGAGACCTTGTTGACCGACGAGGGAAGAACCAGATGCAGATGGAGAGAACGAAGAAGATCGGACCAGTCCAAGGTCCATACCAGTCCCGACAGATTTCGAATTTGGCGACCGGGACGCAACTCCGCCATCACCACTTCCATTGTTCAATGATCCAGCAATAGCGGCAAGATACTGAATCACCTTCTTGGTATTTTCCGTTTTTCCGGCTCCTGATTCACCCGTAATCAACACACTCTGACACTGTCTCTCGCCTCTCATCTGTGTCCACGCCTCTTCTGCCACCGCATAAATATGTGGTCCCAGTCCGCCTCTCCCTTCCCTCCCTTTCGAAAGTGTCCCTGCATTCCGATACGCAGCGATGATCTCGTTCGTGTAAAGTGGGAGAGGTGTGTATGGGTTCAAAGAGATCAAGAAGAGTCCAGAGTAGGTATAGATACTACCTGCACCGAAACGGAGCTTCAGGTTATGCACCACGGATGCTTCGTTTAAAAACGTTAAATCTGCAATATCGTTCACACGATCGAATTTCGGAGGATTCATCTTACTGAGACTATCGGTCGGGATCATCCTGATTCCTGATCCATTAGCGAGCGTCACAGTCGATATAGATTCGGCCTCTTCGGAGTCGAAGATCTGCGACGGTGAGCCTTGTGCGTCATTTGGGTTAGAGCGTTCGGAACTCGAAGAAGAAGTGACGAATCCGGGTAAGTAGCCCTCGATGTCATCTGGGATCCAAACCCAGCGTTTTTCGTTGAATTCAGCTTGGGCAGCCGCATCTTGAGCTGCATCTTCTTCCGTCCGAATCAGATGAGTGGGTTGCGTGGGGTCCATCCTGATGCGTATGAGTGTGTGGTGCACGATGGGGAGGGGGAGGGGAGAGTAGGGCAGGTCGAACGAGCTATTGCTTATATGCTTGTTCGATGTTTATGGTGAGGGCGATGACGAGATACGTGGCGGGTGGGTGGTTTTGCAGCACCCCTGGCCAACTTCCGCACCCCTTCCTTTGACTGTTTTTCTTCTTTTGCTCGTTCCTTTCCAGGCAGAAGATTGTTTCGATATTCGTTTCTGCTTGAAGTCTCCTGTCAATGTCTTCTGTTCTGTTGCTTGTCGTTGTCGTTGTCGTCGACTCTCGATTGTCGCCCTTTTGATGATTTTTCGATTCCGAAGCTCGGAGTTGAGATCATTAAACCCGCGGATTGAACCCAAAAAAGAGTTAAATCAACTGACCAACCGATGGACCGGCGGTTTGCTCTATGAAGCTCGAATATTGTCTATCGATTGGTGGTGATGCTGTCATTGATGATGTTCAGTGTGTTCACTCTTTGCATTCACTCTACCTAGGCGGATCACCTCCCTCACTCTCTCCCTTCCTTCCTTTGTCTCGTCTGGATCAAATCTCTTCAGGCTTGTCTGTCTGTCCTCCCTCTCTGAACTGCGAGTGTCTCCATTGTTTTTGCCCGTTTGTTATGTTTGTGGGTTCGTTTGGTTGAAACAGGGTCTAGGTGGGGGGGCGCAGTAGCAGTAGCAGTAGTAGCAGGAGCAGGAGCAGGAGCAGCCAGAGGCGCGCGTCCAAAGCCTGGCTGGCATTGCCCTCCTAACCTTGGATCAAGTCGTATTCTCCCTCCTCTTCCGGCTCTGCCCACCTTTCTCCCCCCCCCCCTCCTCTTCGATTTGCCGCGCGTGAAAGCTTGGCGATTCCTGTACAGCATAGCATGACCGAGGAAAAGACACGGACATGAACATTGACACGGACATCGGACAATGGGCAATGGGTCCCACCCATGAAACCACGTATACATCCATGTCCGCTTCCCTTTCCTGCCCCCCCCCCCCTTTTTCTCTAGTTTAGATTTTACCCCCTCGCCACCGCCCCCCCCTTTCTCCTCTCTTCGCATTCTCGGTTGACGGGCAGCCGAGATAGGCGTGCTTTAGCCCTGATCCGCCAGGTACCACCCGACCGACCCCCCCCCCCCCCCCCCCCCCCCGGGCCCCCTCTCTCCCCTATTGCCTCGCAATTATCAAGCAACAGATCACCTGTTGTTTCTTTCGTTTCCGCCTTTCTTGCGTTCCTTCATCCCACTAGATCATGTCAAGTGTCAACATACAGATACTTGAGTCCAGTATCATCAATCATCATCGAAACCCTGCTTATCTTGTGACTTGAGTCAAAATGTATCGTCATCGCATTCAATAACAATCATCACGCCAGAAAGAAAGATTGCCCGTGTCGAAAGGAAAATCCCGTATGCTTTCGCCCGAAAACACATCCCTGTAACCGGGTCTCCCAAAATCAACAGTACAAACCTCATCCATCTCGCAGTTTCGCCTTTGAACCGATTCTCGAGGCAAAAATAAACTTCCCTTATCGTCCCTCTTATTTATCTTCTCGGAAGGGAGAGTGGATAACAACATCCTCTTTCTGACTTCGCATAGTCTTCAGACCCAGGAAAGAAGAAATTAAACATCACGATCTCAAACACGATGGATATGGATGGCATTAACACGGCGACTGCGCCTATGCCTACTAATGGTGGTATTGGAATGAAGTCGAACTCAAACTCGAACGGGGTCCCATCTCCCGCTCAGAGCTCGACTTCACTACAACCTCAAATGCAAGCTCAGCACCAACCTAAGCCGCAGGTCGCGGTCACCGGTCAATCCCAGCCCCAGTCTCAAGGGACGGCAGGCACAATAGTCTCGGCCTCGGTCTCACAACCTATTTCTCAACCCCTAACTCAACCTCACGGTCAGCAGCAAACTCAAACCCGAAACCAAGACTATGCGCCAAACACAAGCCAACCTGCACCAGCACAACCTCAAGCGATTTCATCCTCCGGCGTCAGCTCGATCCCTTCCTCCTCCTCGTCATCTATTACGCCAAACGCAACAGCCTCGTCTTCATCCCACCAGACCTCTTCCAACCGTGCGCAGGTCGCCAATCCCCCAGCCACCAGTACAAACACGGCCGTACACCCGGCTCCCCCATCTCTCTTCTCTACACCTTCGTACTACGCCGACGAATACGCTGAGTATGATCCTCTTCACCCTTCCCACCAGCCCCACCCTTCGCACTCCTCCTATCACTCTCACCACCCTCATCTCGGATCTGGCCACAAGCGTCCCCGTCTCCGGCTCGCCCATGCCTGCGACAGATGCAGGCGACGAAAAATTCGATGTGATACTCAACAGCCTTGTGGGCCATGTGAACATACGGGAAACCTTTGTACGTTCGAGACGCCGAGTAAGAGGGTTATTAAAGGTGGAGGGTGGGAGGAGGGCGAGGACGTCGATGTTGGTGGAGGTGGAAGTGTAGGTGTAGCGGGGGTTCCAGGAGCGGCATCAGGGGTAGGGGTAGGGCCCGGAGGAGGTGGACAAGACTCGAGCGCCAGGAGAAAATCAGCAAGTGGATCAAGATCCCATCACTCGAAAGGCCCTGGAACTGCAACCGGATCATCTGGGGGATCGAAGAGGGCTTCCGGTTCTGGTTCTGGAGCAGGTCCATCATCAACAACACGAGGACGTACTGGGCCCGGACCAAGCGCGACCTCCAGCTCGGGAACAGCTCCAGACGGTACAACCAACGCGAACGCGGATCTGGAAGCAAGACTCGAAAATCTAGAGAGCTTGTTGAGACAAGTACCCCCGAACGTACATAATGCGTTGATCAATTCGTTGGATTCACATTTGACAAATGTGAATGCCACTGGTAATACGAATGCGAATTTAAACTTCGGCCTGAATGGGAATGGTTGGAACACGGGCGCAGGGTTCGGCGCCGGGTTAAATGGTCAAGGATTCGATTTCGGGCTCTTAAATGGATTAGGCGGTCTCGGTACGCTCGGAAATGCTCCGTCGAACGTGAACACACAAGCTACGCCAAACGGCTCGACAATAGCACCGACACCGGGTCAAGGTCAAAATCAAGGTGCAGGTGCAGGTGCAGGCGGAAGTGGCATACTAGACGACTTTGCACGTTCCTTCGAAGGTCTTAGTCTGAGTAATGGTATTCTCTACATTGATGAGATTGGTCAGACGAAATGGCAAGGTTCCACCAGTGGATTCCCCTTACTCGATCTTCTCACGGCGAGTACCACGGCCGGTAATAACGGGGTCAACGGGGATCTTTCTGGAGTCCGTGGTGTCGGTGCTGTCGGTGCGCTCCTAGGTGGCGCAGGAGGTCCGCTGGGAGGTGGAAGAGAACGTGATCTCATGGATTCACCGGATGTCGTTCAGACTTCACCAGAATCAGTAGGGGGCACTACTTCATCTAATCAGCCAGGAACAGGAAGTATAAGTGTCGAACCAACGTTCTCATCCATACTCATGGATACAGGCAACGAATCTGAAGATGATGGCACATCTGGAGCGTACCGTCGGTCGTTCTCATCAGCCGGCACAGGTCCAAATGGGAAAAGTTCGTCTTCTTACGGATACGGCAACGGACACGGAAACGGTTTCGAGAAGGAACAAGGCAGGGGAAGAAGAGGGAAGGAGAGAGAGAGGTTTTTCCCGGGGAGAGCACCGAGACCGAGCCAGATGCTCAACCCAGAGGCGACTTGGAGATTGATTACCAACGTGATCCCAAGTGATTTGATGGATACACTGGTCAGGTGTTATGTAAGTCTTCTCGGTCGGATTCAAACTCCCTTCAATCTGTTGTTCGCTCCTTTTAGCTTTTTTTCTGCCCGTGGAACCCCCACAAAGCTAACCAACACATCGCGCGTTTTTTGCCTATGGCATGCTTTCCAGCTAAGCACAAGTCACCTTCTCTGGCCGTTCTTACACGTCCCTTCCTTCCTATCTGACTACGCAAATCCTCAAAAATGGTCCGAACCCGGTTTCGCTTGCTTCGTCGTCGCCGTCTGTACACTTTCATCTCGTCACGTCGATGACCCACGAGTGCGTGCTAAAGTAGACGACCCGTCGACAGCAGGGAAGCAGTACTTTGAGTTATTCAAGCGATTACGAGATCTTCCCAGTGCCGATAGACCGACTCTGTATTCGATTCAGGCAGCTTATCTCGCCGCTATCTACGCTTTTGGACTGGGAACGCTGTCTAAAGCATTCAGCCTCTTGGCAGAGAGCGTGACGTTGTGTTTGGATGGTGGAATTCACAGAAGTGTCGAGGGTTACGAGTACTTTACGCCTATTGAGCAGGAAACCAGAAAGGTATGTCCAGTGAATCATTTTGACAACTTGTGCATGTGAAATGTCACTGACCAAGAAATGCGATAATGCTGTTTGTGTGATCAGAGAACCTTCTGGTCAATTTACAGCTGGGACAAGCAATCTGCCGTTCTCTTCGGTCGACCTCCCATCATCCACCTCCGAGATTGTGATGTTCCCGAGCCATTACAGATTGACGATGAATTCATCACCAACGATGCGATTCTCGATCCGCCCAAGGCCAGTCAAACCCGACTTTCTGCCTTTGTCGCCGTTATTCGTTTGCACGTCATCCTCGAAGGTGTGATTGACGCCTGTGTCATTCCTAGTAAATTTGATTCACCTTTCCTTGCTCGAGCAGCCTCGACGATCAGTAGACGCTCTCATCAGTCAATTCCTTTGCAAGAAGAGGAAAGCCTGCTCGATGAATGGGTCTCAATCCTGCCTGCACATTGGCACTACAACGCCGAGACTGTGGAATCAAAGGATCCTATTCGAATCACTCAGGCGGAGAGACTGCATTGTCTGGAGCACCTAGTACGAATGATCATCTATCGACATCGTTTCAGTGGGTTTGTGCAAGTGCCTGCCGCCACGGATGAAGAGAGGGCTAGATTCTTTGAATATTGCAAGAAAGCGATGGATTCTGCGTTGACGATCTGCGCGAACCATGTACACATTGTGAGTTTCTCAATTTCCTCCGCCTTCACGTTGCCTGCACAATATCGTACTGACTCCGCTGTTCATCCACGCCTGCACTAGTCACAACGAGGCATGATGACCTACTACGGCGTCCACGTCATTCATCAGCTCGCTCAAGCCGGTCGAACTCTTGTCGCGGTCGTTCTCAATTGCAAGACTCCCGAATTCTCGCCACTCATCGCACCGGCTACCGAGGGTTTGAGATCGTGTGTAGGGTTGCTCCGACGATTCAGCGGAAGATACCTTTGCGGTCTAAGATCAGCTGATATTATTGAAGAATTCTGTCGAAGTGAGTCCACCATGTAAAGGGGGAGGTCGTCATTTTTTTTTAGTTGCTGACCATTACACTCCCTTGTAGTCTGTCACATTCCCGTCGATACGCCTCGCGGTCCAATCGGAGATGGACGACCGTCTCCAGCTTGGCTCAGACCTGTCCGCAAACGACAGTCGCCCTCGCCCGCTCCCCGAATACGGACTTCTTCATCGACTTCGAAGCTGTCTTCTCTAAATCCTGCGGCCCAATACAATGGCACTGCTATGGACACGATTATGCAGCAACCCACCCCATCTGAGATGGAGCAATACCAGGATCTTTCCAGCCTGTTCGCAGATGCTCTCGACAACCCGACGTCTGCTAATGCTCTGCTCTCGACTCAGGACTACTTTGACTTAACTGCCGCTGCTTCCCCTGTACTTGAATCAACTTCACAGAATCTGTCGAGGTCTTTCGGGAATGTATTGGATACCCTCGGACCTGCCTCGGCACCATTCGATCAGTTCGAAACCTTGGAACCCGATGCGGTCATGGTGGACGCTCTGCCGGAACAGACGTGGGATGTTCCGTTCGCTAGTGGCAACGATGCGTTGGGTCAGATGTGAGTTCATTTGTTTCTCTCACAGCAGCTCGATGTTTCACGGTCGCTGACTTTCTCTTTCCTCGTTTCAACTACAGGTCTGCTTCAACCATTTTGAGTTTAATGCAACAAGGAACGTTTTCGTCATCCTGGGTTTAATTATTTGTCCATTCTAGAATATCTGCACGCATGTCGAGTAGCCTTTCGGCACTTCCGTAGTTATCAGTCTTGAATATGTGATGTTCTACCCAAAATCTCGACATTTTTCTTGGTCACGAATCTCTGGGGTGATTGTCGCTCCCCCAAATCCAATCGATGTCCTGCTCCCAAGGCGAACTTCCACTCTAAAAAAAGCCGCGCAAACCAGTAACGCCTAAATGACCAGCAACGTATACGCATACACATACCAACACATACGTACACAGATGGGTCCTCCTTTCCCCTGGCCCTTTTCTCTTCTGATTTCTTGCCTTCTTTCCTGTTCCCTCCCTATATCATCAAGCAAGAGAATGCGATACCTGTATGTCGAGAAGATAGTCCACATCAGCCAGCCGGGATACCAAGGGCGTGGGGCGAGCCGTCGGAGGGAGCCGCAATTTCATCTTTACTGCCGCTTCTATGCTCACCGTGTCCTAACCCTGTCACTCCCTTATCCCGAAGGAACAAAGTGCTCAATCGAAGACCAAAATGCGAGGCATCGTCATAAAATTGCTGAAACGACCAGCACGGCAATGCGGGGAAGGCAAAGAAGGATGCGGATCAGCATTTAAAAGTTTTTCCGATCGTTTAGCTGCAACTGAGACAAAGGGCTGTAAACAAACAACGCAGCGCATGGTGTGATCTTCTTCTGCCACTGATCATCCGCGGAACTCCACATGCTACGACTTACTCAATACATCTCCGATTCTCTGTCTGCGCTGTTGTCATTGCACCATGCTCCTTCAATGTGATGACTGCCTATCCAGTTTGCACAAGGTACCGCCAAGCGTCTGGCAGGATATCTTGGACGCACAATCAATTGGGCGTGCTCCAGTAATCTGTTCATCTGGCCCAGAGGAAGGGGTGGGACTATCTATGTAATAATGGAAATCATAGTAAATTCCTGAACACACTAGACGAGCCCTGGCGGAGCGGTCTACCTGCACCACCTTCCACAAGCATTTTACTGTTCCCGGTATCGAGATTCGCCACGTTTTCGTTCCATTCGCGCTCGAGTTGGAAGCCTCAGGGAAGACATTAAGGCGAGGCGGCGCGGCGCGGCACGTCCAAAGCCCGGCATCCAGCAGAGATAGCACGAGGATCAGTTGCGAGCAGACGGAGTGCAGCGGCTCAACCCAGATGAGATCCGTCATCTTTATCATCCATGTTTTTTTTTTGGTATGGCAGACGGATGTGCCTCCAGCCTTTCAAACCTTTTATCCGTCGACAGGTGCTCGAGATTGATGCCGAGGGAGGGTGGGGGGTGGGGGAGCGCAAGGGGGAGGGCCATACCCGGACAATGGACAAGTAATTAGTTCCTCCCTTTGCTGCGTCTTGTGAGACAAAAATCCCGCATCATACAGCGGCAAGAGTTGCAAACCATGACGAAACACGGAGAATAAGAAACAACGGATACACCAGACAGCGAAAGTTCTCCCATCGATTCTCACCATCTGATGGCTGCATTTGAACACATCGATGCATCCCTTGAAATCGCACTGACTCATATTAAACTCAAACCGATGTTGTCCGCAACCTGCTCAACCATCCAGCAATTGGCGCCCCATCGATCTAAGCCCTTCCTCCCATTTGAAGGAGGTTTCCCATCATTTTATCGGTAACTCAAGGAGACAAAAGGAGGAAAGACAGGATAAGCGCCGCCGCTAAGGGGCAATCACCATAGCCCGGAGTTTCCTGACAAGTGAAAGAATAGTGACGATTGGGAGGAGCAAGAGGAGACATCGGAGATGATGACGGGAGCAACAGGAGGTAGAGGTCCTGGGGATCAAGAACAACACGGATTGCCCAGGTCGCCAAAGAAACACGGGTTACAAAAATGGTAGGAGAGAGCGACGGTTTGGAGAGGGGGGGGGGGGGTCTCATTCGTTGACAGCACCCAGTAGAAGGAAAAGGAGGCGGGGGCTTTCGAGAGCATCTGCTGTCGTGCGAGGGCTGGGCAGTAAAGGCAAAAACGGGAAGCAAATGGGGAAGGAAGCGCCGAGTTAGTAAGTACAGTGAACTCCTCATCCGACGACGAGATTTCCCTTGTTTTATTGCTGTGCTGTTTCACATAGTCGTTTTGTTATTGTGAACGGAAAAGGAGGAGAAAAAGGGTGCAGGGGTTGTTTTATTTTGAAGCACAGGAAACGCCGACGTGCTGGGCTGTCCATTCCACAGTTCGAGTGAGTCATGACTGCTCTAATTCTCTAATTCTAATACCTTTCTACTACTTTAATCAAACCTTGAAATCCCTCTTCTCTGCTTCTGTAGTAAGTTCGAGGTGCCGGAGCATCAGTTTATGGTAGCAATATGGAATATCCTGTGCTGCCAAACATTGATCTGACTTTCAGTCCGCTTCAGGCCGGGCAGAACGTATCAAAACCTCTTGTCCTTCGGGCAGGCACCTGATGATCGAGGATAGATGTGACTGATTGGTGGGCACTGCGGTCAAATAGACAGCCAACCAAAACTAGACAAGATTCAAGCCGAATTCGATCTTTATACCGTCTGAACATAGCAGCATTGACATCGGGAGTTGGGTAGGCAGAAAAGGGGGAGGTAGAGGAAGAGAAAGGAAGGAATCCTCTTCGCCGGGGTGAAAGGTGAGCTGCTCCTTATCAGTGCCTTGCCAATTCCACCTAGTTGTCTCTTTCCCGGCATTGCGGTAGTATCGG
Source organism: Goffeauzyma gilvescens (assembly GCA_025758705.1). Classification (NCBI taxonomy): domain Eukaryota; kingdom Fungi; phylum Basidiomycota; class Tremellomycetes; order Filobasidiales; family Filobasidiaceae; genus Goffeauzyma; species Goffeauzyma gilvescens. The sequence continues at coordinate 19,978 of JANGFI010001754.1, forward strand.
CGCGACCCAAAATATGTGCTAACCAATTGGTTCTTCTCTTCTCGTTTCCTCCCCTAATTTGTTATGGCTCTTTTTTCCGGTCTCTTTTTCTGTTGATCTCCTCTATTCTTCGGGGGTTCATGTTTCTCATTCACACGCGCCATCCAGCTAAACCTCTCCATGCTTTGACCTCTCCTACAATGACGCGACGATCACCCTCCATAAATCTTTTTCGTCAATATCGCCACCGATATTCCGACATTCCTAAGGGATGCCCAACCGATATGGACATGGACGCCAAGAGGACTTCCGAAAATGGTGTTGATGTCAGGTGCACAGAGGCGGAAAGATCAGCGAAGATAAATGAGGAACGCATTGCGGAGAATGAAAATGACCCTCCTCTCAGCTATATGCCTACAAACGCTCAATCAAGTCCGAATAATAAACATGTCGGGAAGATAAATGAAACGCCACAAACTCATCCTTCAAGTAACGGTCGGTTTCAAAGCCAGATCGATGAAAAATCCAAACACGAGATTGATTTCAAGATGGCCGTCAAGACCGAAAAGGATAAGTGGGAACTAACATCAGAGAGCAAGACAAAGACAAACGCGACCACGAACAAGATTGTAAACCGCGCGAAAGATTGCGTCGAAAGCGAACGACTTGGCAAACCTTCAATCACCACGCTTTCATCCCCAACCCATAACACTGTCGCATTTCCATCGACGGAGCCCTCAAGAACGCCACCAGGAACAGTACAAGATCGAGACATGTCTCCCTTGCCGACACCGAAGCGAATGCACAAAGGTTCCTTCTCCCTTTTTATGAGTGTGGTCAAAGGAAACACAACGAAGGCTAGAGCAGATGCACAGAAGGGATCTACCAAGGGAGAGTGTTCGAAAGCTTCGAGACGAGAGATGGAGAAGGATTTGAAAAAGAAGGTTCCAAGGCCAGCCGTTCCGGCGACTTCCGCAACGAAAACGTTCAATGCTCCCGCCGATCAAAAGACACAGAAAACCAACTCTTCTGTTCACAGCGCGGTATCACCTAGTCCACGAAAAGAGTCCGCTCTTCCTTCACTTCCGCCTGCAATTCCAACTCCTCGAGTGTCCAACCTGAAGACCTTTCAACCTTCGGATCCTCTCGTCGCCGGCATCGTTCAATTCGCAACCCCACCATGTTCAGTTAGGACACTCGAGCCCGAGCCAGCTACGCCACCACTACCACCTCCGGAAGCACCACTTTCTGAACCCGAGATGACCTCCAACAGCTCCACCTCATCCAGTAGCGACGATCACTATACCCTCAGACTCGCCGTCACGTTTTTGGTAAGGACTTTTACCGCCGAGCTCGGAGGGCGCTCCTCTCACATACTGCACGCCTCTGTATCTCCCACTGAGAGAAGACCAGGAAGCGTGAAGTGGAGTCATTCCAAGCACATCTTGGACGCTTTGAATTCTCTAGCGAGAATGGAGAGAGCGTGGGGGATCGAATGGATGCTTAGAGGACCGGGAGAAAGTCTAAGTCTGACGGAACAGACCCGGGAAAAAGAAAGAGTGGTCTTGGCAAAGGGAGTCGAAGACGGAATCGTTATGTGCTAGTGAGTGAATCTGACGTTACCTTAACGGCAAATGTCACGTCCGTAAACAACTGAACTTTGGTGATTTTTGGTTAAAAGTCTCATCTATCGTCTCGAGCAGCCGATTCAACCACCAATTGTGAACTCCTGCGATCCTTCTCAGCCTGCTGCCAATTGGGCTCGATTCGCTGCAGCATGCGCTGTTCTACGTCTGAGCGAGGACGAAGCAGCCCTCAAGGGCTTGGGTCCATCTCTGGACCGGCATCAGATCTATTTCGTTGGTCGACTCATCGTTGGTCTTGCTAGACTGACCGGACCACGTAGGGTACCGAGCGAAAATGGCAAGGTATATTTCACCGGCGACTCTGCTCTGCCGTCTTCACCAGAACATCCGGAACCACGGATCAAGCTCGGGTTGCCGAAGCCGAGGACCGATCTAGAAGCAAACATCGCGTCTCCTCCTTTGTCGCCGTGCGAGAAGCCCAGTCTTGCGAGCCGCCGTTCGTCTGCCCCGGCAACCCAGATCAATGTCCGAATCACGAGCACCGTTTCGTCTCCCGGTGATAGCAGTAGTACATCTCCACTCTCAGGATCTGTATCCCGATCACCTGCGCATTTTGCAACGCCGAACCCTCGTCAATACCGCCCGTCAGGTTATCGACAAATTCTCACTCCCAGCTTGGTCACAACCTCAACGGCGAACACACGTTCGGGCATCGTGTCTACCAATAACTTAATTGCTACTGAGAACGCGATTGAGATAGCCACCATCTCCAGCAATCGGTTCGGTGTCCCTCAATTCGCTCAGAGTACGAAACCGACACCCATAGGCACACTCTCTCAGTTGGTTGAGGCCAAAGAAGATTCTTCTCCCGAGTCGAAGGCAAATGCTAAACCCAGAGTGCCATCAAATCCCCCCCATCGATCCCCCGCCCGCCAGAGCATGCCCACAGCTGGAAAGGAGGATTCCACAATCGACGATGAATCACCAACGACTTCCGTATTCTTGGGACTTCGTAGTCCTCTTTTACCGCGCAGGAACTCGAAAGTATACATACCAAAGCGGGTTAGCTCTCCCTCAATTCCGTCATCGCCACCTCGCTCAGCCAGACCATCGTTCAGCCAAGCCGATACCAAGTTCATATCTCCACTTCGGAATTCGGCGGACATGTCCGCCGGAATCGGCACCCCGTCTCGGAGGCAATCGTTCGCCTCGAGCCGGAATGATAGTCCGACTCAATTTGGATTCCAGCAACTGGTCTCGGTCGACGATAACTTGGATAAAGGGTCAATGCTTTATGTGAGGAGTTTCACCTTTCGTGCTCCCCCCCTTTAGAAAAAAGTGCTAAAACGATAGTCCCTCTGCAGCAACTTGGAAATTGCATTGGGAAAGGCCAGTTCGGTGTGGTGTACCGAGCTTTGCAGCTCACTACCGGCCAATTAGCCGCCGTTAAGCGTGTCAACATCGAAGGCGTTCCAGTCGGGGAAGTCTCCCGTTTTATGCGAGAGGTGCATCTACTGAAAAGACTGAGTCACCCCGGGATTGTCCAGTACATCGGCATGTCCAGGAGTGATCGATCTTTGGATATCGTTCTAGAGTGCGTTTGGGACCCCACTCTTTCGTGACCGCACAAGATGCTAACCCACTTGATGTTCAGGTACATCGAAGGAGGCTCGTTACTCTCCGCTTTAAAGTCCTTCGGCCCATTCAACGAAAACCCTACGGCTGGTTACTGCGCGCGAATTCTCGAAAGTCTGGACTACCTTCACCGCGAGGATGTTGTCCACTGTGATCTCAAAGCCGCCAACATCCTCACGACGAAGAGTGGGCAGATCAAACTGACCGATTTCGGTGTTTCGCTCAATATGCGAGCGATGGAGACGGCTCGAGACAAAGTGGCGGGAAGTCCGAATTGGAGTAAGTCCTTTGCGTGAGAGAACCAATGAATCGAGAGTGGCTGATTGACACCCTCCCCGCGCTGATCACAGTGGCACCCGAGGTAATCGAATTGCAAGGTATCACGCCGTTCGCCGACATCTGGTCTCTTGGGTGTACGATCATTGAGCTTGTCACCGGTCGACCACCTTACTCGGATATGGATAACTCGCTGGCTGTTATGTACCAAATCGTAGAGGGCGAGATGGTGCTTCCCGATGGTCTCACACCTGACCTCCTCGAGTTCCTGCGCCTTTGTTTTCGTAAGAACGCAACAAGTCGGCCGACAGCAGAGGCGCTACTTCACCATCCATGGGTGAAGCGAGGTGCCGACTTGCGATATTCAAACACTCCTCCATTGCTCCGGAACGTGAGCGGGGACCATCGATTGAGCACTCTAAGTCGTGAGACTGCTGGTTCATTCATTCCAGGATCCAGCGGATCGAGCACCGGCAAACAGGCAATCATAAATCGGATTCATTCGTATTCGATGGAGGATCCTATGAACTCTCTTCGTAGTCGAGATTGGCCAAGCCATTTGTCGGAATACGGTTCCGTGACTGCCAGCGAGGTAAGCGCTGAGACGGGAGATCGGGCTTCCTTGACTGCTTTACAGAACATTTACAGAAACCCTCAAGAAGGTCTGGAGCGACAGAATGCATTAAAACGATTGCTGGGACAGGCTGATTTGTTAGAAACTGCAACTCCCGATATCACTTCCCCGAGGGTGTCGCCACAGCCAAGCGCACGAGGCAGCCAGATTCGAGGTATCGCCGAACCTGTTGTTCTCGTCCCTCAAAGCGATCCCCGAGGATGCCTGTATATCGACACCAAGCCTCTGACTCCGAACGTGCGGGCGCCACTTCGAAAGTCATTATTGTCACAGCCACCTGTTATTCCTGCTGCAAAAACGTCCACAAGAGAAAAGCAAGGGAAGAATGATTGCATCATCGCCTGATGATAGACGCTACATTGCCTTTGTCCCCTTTTCCTACCAGATACTACAACCGACAACCTGTAAATTATACCCGCCCCTGCTGGCCGTCACCCTCACTTTGACCTCTGCAATCATATTTTGCTCAAGACCAACGACCTACGAACGATCCTGTGTTTTTTTTCGACTCAACCCCCACCGGCCCTTGCCCTGCTTTTCAGTGATGGGAAGGGACCGGACTTGGCAAGCACGACCGTCCGTTTTTCGTGAGAGATGTAACCCTTCATGTATCCCTTATAAAGAGAGAGAGAGGAAGGCATGTCGTAAATTTCGAAGATAGTTAGCTTTCTACCCTTCTGCACCTGTTTGTATGTAACTCCAGACGATTTCTTCTTCCAATTCCCTATCCGCACTCACCTTGTAAATCATATTCGCGATCATACATTCCACTTCATCCAAGTCGACCTCCACGCCCTGCAGTTGCATAGCAACCTGAAAGCTCTCTACCTGTACTCTCGTTCCCTTTTCACAAGCCATCCAAGTCGCTTTAAACAGACTCCTGAGGCAAATCTCTCGAGCTCTCTCCACAGCCATCCATGTTCCGACATCTACTAAGTCTTTTTGGTGCGATTCGAGAGCGGAGTCATATGATTGAAGGGAGCCAGAAGAGATTGCGGAGAGGAAGGGAGTGTAGAGTTTGGAGAGCCGGGGAAAGCGGGAGAGAAGGAAAGACGAAGGGAAGGTACCACGAAGCATCCGTATTGGGATCAGGTATGTTAAGATGATTCTAAACATTTGCATTAATCGCGACCAAGGAGGGAGTCATTAGCCATGAATGACAGAAGGAATCTAGACACGGATGAGAATCCGAAAACTCACTCCTGATTCCTATACGCATGTGCATGACAATTATCAAATGCCCAACTCAGATTCTCCTCCGCACTCGCCTCATCTCCATTCAAGAACCCCAACAGTCCTACAAAATATCTCCAAGTAACTCTATCCGCCATGGGGAAAGTCCCTGAATCGAGAGGTGGTATCGACGCATCCGATGCTGTGGCTCGGATTAGGTTTTTACACAGTGACGGACGATCGACTTTGAAGTAACATTTCATAGATAGGGCGGCGACTTTGTAGACGCCGAGACGACGAGAATGGGCGGGTTGATTGGTTCTAAAACGAGGGGTAGACAGGTGGTGTTTGAGTTGGATTAGCATTCCAATTAGATGGCCGTCATGAAGCGCAAGACAGTCCCGAAAGGAAGCAGTGATCAAAGAGATGAGGGACAGGGTAAACAAAAAAGGAGCGAGCGACTCACCGATCAGTCGCACAAACCGTGAACGCTTTATTGACCATCCTCGCACAGTCCTCCGAACAAGGCATATTCGCGCTCTCACCCTCTCCCTGAGTTTCAGCATCTGCCAATTCCGCCAACACCCTCAAATCCTTCAACAGGACATATAGCACCGGCAAGCACCATGCCGTTGCCGTCTGAAAGTACTTGAAGAACGCACTGACTGTTTTCTCTTGATGGCCGTATGCCTCTTTCCAGTGGTTGTGTTGGATAGCTAGGAGACAAAGAGCATGTTCAAGGCATATAGTGCCCCAGGGAGGAAGAGAAGACTGAAGAGTCGCGGTTTGGGAAGGCAGGTTGTACGCATCCGCATCGACGAGACCGGAGAGTACACGGTCGATGTCTCGGTTGTGAGTGCCGGTACTTTCGAGAAGAGAAGAGAGTGTGTGGCCATCTTCGTAGCGAACCGCTTTCGAGATTTGGGAGAGGTAGTTTGAGAATTTCATGTTTGTGTTTGCGCCGTATTCCAACCGAATCCAAGATGAAACAATTGCTCGGGAATAACGTGAATGTTCGACTACGGCTCAATCTCTACTACGAAAGGCAGATTGTAGAGATCATCCACTCCGGCACGGATGTATTCGTGTACAAGCGGACATAGGTACCGAAGCGACGTCGATCAAGGTAATTTTGAGCTGAAAGCGGTCTCCAACAAGGGAGAACAACAAGAACAAGACCATGATGATGACAAGATTGATGAGACCCAGACTTTGCAACTGGCGCCCTGCAGTACTCTGTCGGAGGGAGGTGGGATTGGACAGAACGCGCCATCCAAAGCGCGAGGGCGTAAAACGGGAGGAATGGGTGGGTGGGTCGATTTGGGTCGATTTCACGTGGCCGGTCCCCGCGTCATCCTCATCACCTGCCCCCCGGTCCTCCCTCACCAACAGGAGAGGTCACCCTTCGCCACTAATCCTTTGTTCAGAGGTTCAAAATGACAACTGACAACTGACAACTGATAACTGACGACTGATAACGGAGCTTGGCTCTTGATGTCATCGAATGCGACCGATAGGTCCATCATAACGCAGGAGTGGTACGGTGCTGAATTCATTTCTTTTTTTAGTAATTCACTTCTGTAGTTCTTTGGTTCTCTTTTCATTTCAAAACCTTGACTCCTTGACCCACCCTCTTTCAAGCGATAGTGCCCCTTTTTCAAGTCCTCATCATTCAAGGCTCCCCATCACCGTTCACTGCGCCTTCAGTCTCGGCAAAAAGTCCTCCAACACATCCACGATCAACTGATGGTCTTCAGCCTGCGGCAATCCCGAAACAAGGATGGTCCCGACTGGTCCAGCCAGGTTGGAGGTCAACCAGATTGGGAATCCACCACCGTGACATGCGTATTCGGGGAAGGGCATCATTTTGACGGAGGGGTCTCGGCCTTGGAGCTCGAAGCTGCAGAGAGTGAGAGGAGCGAAACGAGCGGTAGGGCAAGGCGAGCAAAGCGAGTGGGGTATTAGGGGACGAGGGGGGCAACGAGATCAAGATGGTGGGACAAAAACAAAGATTGAATGACGATAAGAAGGAATGACAAGAAAGAGTGTCAGTAAAGTGCCGAACGAATTTGTGCACAGATTGGAAAGAGATGCAGAGCATGTGGAGCATCGCCCATTCCCAGAAAGGAGAAAGAAGAGAGGGAGGGAAGGCAACAAGCAGAAGAGAGCAGCAGAAAGCAAGAGGCAAGAGACAGAAGTAGAAAGAAGAAATGCTCCAGGAACTTACAGTCGACCCATCAAGAACGAGCTCTTACCCGTCCTCTTGACTACTCTTTCTTTAGCGGCCACCCAGTTCCAGTTGTCGGCGGCTTTTCGAGCAGAGCGAGAAGAGGGTCAAGGGACATGTCGACCAGGAATTCATGAACCAAAACAAAATGGCATGGCGATTAGCGAAGAGAATAAAGAGGAGAAAAACAACAATAAGAGGAACACGATTAGTATTCCTTTCTCTGACAAAGAGGCTAGTCCCAGCCTCCAAGCACTCACAAGTTGCCTTCGGGTCTCCAACAACACAAGCAAACAACTCATGTCCGTCAAACATTCGAATGGTGATCACGGCGCCTTTGGAGGAGTCGGGGCCGTAGTGTGCGAAGAACTCGGAGCGGAGGGCACAACCGAGGTCCCAGGCTGTTGATGAAAGGCGAGCGGAAGCGAGCGCAGAGAGAAGCAGTATGGGAGTTATGCGAGACAGAGAAGAGAAGAGACGAATGAGGAAGAGGAAGATATAGTGCGGCCGTGAGTTCGAGGAAAGAAGAAAGCGGGCGCGGGAAGCAGTGCAGGATAATTTGCAAAAGCGAGGTGTGCGTTGAACCAGAGTCGAAGTATTATCCGGGCAGTAATATCGGTCAGAAGAAAAAACAGCAAGATCATTGCGTTAGGTCAGTCGATGCGCGAGAAGAGCATGTGTTGCCCGCCTAGATGACGCCAAGAGAGGAGCAGGAAGAAAGAAGAAGAAAGAAAGACGAAAGACGGCAACGACTTACCAATCTCGGGACTCCACTTTTCGAACCTCAACTCTTTGTGATTCTTATCCAAGTAATCGACAAGAGCTGCATCTTTGAGATCGAAGTCGGTTCCTTTGACCATGATGAGAGGTTGATACGAGAGAATTGACTGATTGTAGGGAGATATGGTCGTGAAAAAGTAATAACTTGATTCTCGCAGATTATCAGAATAGTTGGAAGTATACACAACTACAGCGCTAGATAGACTTTGATAACGAACGATGCATGAATATAGCTCATGTGGACAGGAGTGCAGTGCCGGAACGTGACCATCGGAAAAGAAGACAAACTGGCTGTGATATGTTTGGCTTACAGTGTGTGAGATGCTTCCGGGCAGGCGAAGAAGGGGGATGTTGGAGTCGGCATGTGCTGGCTGTACCGCTTAACCGAGCGAGCGAATGTCCGTGCACAGTCAGTCAGTCAGTCAGTCAGTCAGTCAGTCACGTG
>JANGFI010001755.1:0-17730 GCA_025758705.1 Goffeauzyma gilvescens
GGCGTTTTTAGGAGACGGTGTGGGGGGGGGGGGAGGGGGGGGGGGGGGGGGGGTCCAAAGAAAGGGGCCCCGCGGTTTTAGGGGGGAGGAGGGTTACAGCTCTCTGGCGGCCTCAACCAAAACTACCTGGAGCCTGGCACATGTAACATATACCTGTGGGGACCATGCTGACAATCACATTGGCTATATGTTCGTGGTACTCCACCTATGCAGAACACGTTGCCTGCAGCGACTCATTCCCCTGGGGAAGTGTTGCACCAACTCCTCGTCATGCTCTGGGACAACGCCCTTGGATCAGTCGAAGTCCATCCGGCAACCATTTGAAGTAATCATCACTGAGTTGAGATCTTAAGTGGAGAAATGCGATGTCGTAACGACTAGTGGATACAGTTGTAACGGTGTCATGACAGTATCGATACAGTGTTTTTGGTTCTCATCCTCTTTGGCCAAGCGACATCTCCGACATACCTTCGTCGATCGATATGGATGGGCCCGCTTTGTGTGTGCCCAACTGAGAGATCTGATACTGGATGGCTTGCTTATCCTCTCCTCCCTGGTAAGAGACGATCCGCCGTGACTTCTTCTTCCTTGTTAACGGACCGGATCTTTCTCAACGACAACTTTCTCTGTTTCTTCTGAGCAGGGTGGACGGGTCTCGGTGTAAGAGGTTTTGTTGATAGCGGGCGAGCCGTCTTTACAGGAGTGTCGGGAGCAATATCATCTTCCTCGACTTCTTGTGCTATTGGTGCTATCGGAGACTCCATGGAAGTAGGACGAGTAATGGGAACGAACGGAGAGACCGGTTCTGGTTGCTCAAACGCGTCAACGGAGGACTTCAACATGTTTTGGACAACTTGGACGGGTGACAAAGTGGCGGAACCTCCAACAGCTCCAAAGTGGCCTAGAGCTTGTCGAACGAGTTGGAGATATTCATCGCCGTCGGGTGCTACAGGGAGGGAGATGGCAATGGGTCAACATGCTGGAAAAAGAGAGAAATGAGGAATCTCTCCTACCAGATGACCAAGACCGAGATTCTTCAAAATAGATCTTCTGTACTCGAGGCCACCTCAGCTCATAAAACTGCACGCCGAAGAAGATGTGTCAGTCTCTTTAGCCTGAAGACACACAAAACACAGAAAATATGATCATAGCAATAACAGACTCACCCGAGACCCCAACAACTTCTGAAAACTAGCCCCCATTACCTCGAAAAGGATCGGCTTTTCGAACACCACCAGAGGGCGACAACGGAAATCATTCCTCCATTTGCAAGTGAACTCAGCCCTCTTTGGAGTGGGTCCCACATCATCGACAGATGGTTGAAAAGGTCGATTTGGGATGACTCCGTGCCGGATTTGGTAGTTCATCACTTCTAAGTGCTCTCGAGACAAACCGTAAGAGATAGGAAACAAGACCTCAAAGTGGGGTCGCGCCTGCAAGGGTAAGAATGTGAACGTTAAGTCTCGCTTCTCCATCGGTTTCCAGAAATTCTAGGTCCACGACTTACCCCTCTATTCACCAAGGTCTGTCGTTTATTGGTCAAGACTGCAGCAAAGAATGTCGTGTAGACGGAGCCACCGACTCGAAGTTCTCGAGCCCGATCCTGGTCCCAGCCAGCGCCAACGATCACCAAATCGACACAGTCTCCAAGACCGGGTATATAGTCACGCTAAGAAAGGGAGAAGACGGACGGGGCTCAGTCATATTCTAATTCAATGAGCGGGCTTTGTGAAAATCAACTCACTTTGACTTTAACCCACCGCAACCACAAGTCGTTATATATGGACTCGGCAGCTTTCAGCACGACACCCTCTGCGATTGTAGACGGGTTTTCGAGTCAGCGGACAGAACAGAAATGTCGAACAAGCTTAAGTCACAGCCACTGACTGACCATGATGATTGTTCTTGGCTTCCTCGCAAATTTTTGCGAGTTCTACCAATGCCACATTCCTGCCTTGTTTCATATCAATTGACCTTCTCTCGACCAACTGCGAAAATCCAGCCACTGGCTGAATAACCGATTCCAGTGCCGCCCATCTTGTCTCATAAGTCTCGTTGAGCAAGCTTTGGCCATTGAGATAGAGAATGTCAAAGAATGCGAGATAATGATGACGGTTTGGCATGTCAATGTACGGTACCTCACCCGCCGCTCGGCCGAGGCACCAGAATTCTTCGATGCCAGGTCCTCGGCGACCTTGACGGTCTCCTTCGTTGTACGGTAGCATCTCTGCTTCGATGATGATGGAACGAATGTTGCGATCGGCCGGAGATAATAATGAAGACGCTCGAGCTCTAAGCAGAGGATTGGCAGGCAAATTCGAGGAGAAGTCCAAGCCGAGGGAGGCTAAGATGATTCTTTTGGGGGCACAAAGGTACACATTCAGAAAAGAGCCGACTCGCATGACCTTGCCGAGCTAGAAAGAAGGAGGTAGAGAGACTGTACTCACGAATGAGTCCGCAGCCTATCAATCGTCGAGTCTCGTTTTGATTTTGAGATTATTTTGATCTTGGGTCGGACTCCGGGTTCAGTAGGGATTTGAACGTGGATTTGCATCCTAAATTATAGTATAACAATACGCAAGCGGAAGTAGACGGAAGGCAGACAACCATGTCGTTAGTTAGTGGGCGACCTTGGCAGATTAGGCTTGATGAATCTCACCTCTCTCCATCGTACTTGAATTCCGCCCAAATTTTCTCAGTTCGGTCAAAGTTGCCTCCCGCGATCATTTTGAGAGCTGAACCGAGAGATCGACCCTTCTCGCATTTTGGAATCTATAAGAACGGGACGGGAGAGAAGCAAGAGCGTTAGCATTCACACGACAAAGGTCATAGCGCGCCGTACCTTACCTCGATGTTGACGCCCAATACCGGTCCAATGTCATCATCCATTCCCCATCTCGGTTGTTGTAATTCAAAATTTTCCCAAAGATCGTTCACGAGGGACCTTTTGTCACCGATCACCCTGTTGTTGATCGCGACTTCATCGAGGTGATCAAAACACCAGTCCAAGTCTGCACAAGACCTATACCACTTTCTCAACCTCCCGTCCCAAGCCTTCATCGCCTGGTAAATATCAAGCTGAGGCACGGTTTCGCGTGTTTGGAGCGCCGTAGTTGGGTGAAGAGCCTCGGCGAGCAAAGGATTGAGGAGTGGTCGTAGGTCATCCAAAATGATCTGTGTGAGAACCGAGATCGCGAATGGCGAAAGCGCGGAATGGAGAAACAAGTGTCTAAGGATGACATCACGCGGTCGCGGAATCTGTGTTGCTGATGCTCCGAGATTGGAGTACGGCGAATGACTTGCTAATTCGTCTAAGAGTTCATCGACTTGCACAATCGTCAAAGTGCTTCTGTGGCCGGCTGCAGCTCCTGTTCTCCTCTTCAACAATCTTTGAACCTCACTTCCCAAGCAGCCCGATTTCGCCCCGGCTGAGTCCATTCCAGTCGGTCTCCAGCCGAATACAACATCTTCCCCCCATTCTCTTAGTCCGTATAGCCCGAGAACCTTGCCAAGAGTACGACCAAGCGTCGCTTCTTTGAGGCCGTATCGGCGGCGAGGGGAAAATTTGGGGAACAATAGTCGGAAGATGATCTTTCCGTGTCTCGGCAAGAGAGGTTGAGGGAGGGTGCGTAAGTATTTTCGGAAATAATCAAGAGGTGTGTCGGATTGAGCCTTAGGAAGACAGCGTGGAACAGAGCCAAGGAGATGGATGAGTTGACAGAAGCTAGGCGGGGAAAGGGGGAGGGGCAAATATTCAACTTGTGTAGCTGGGAAGAAGATCCCGAATTTCACTCACTGCTCAAATGACAAACGATCTTGTGGGTCGTCCATGATGTGGTGCAACGTTTGCCGAATGATATGATTCTCTTTAGGCTGTTTCTCGAAAACAGAAACAGAAGCCCCCCACTGCTCAAATGGGGAGGCTATACACCGAGGAACATGGAAGAATCAGGAGGTCTTCAACGTTGTTGCCACCTCTGTCGACGTAAATTGAGCGCCCTTGTTTGATGAGTTCGGTGGGAGGAGACTTTGTATTTTTTTTTTCGACCCGAGCGCAACTTTTCTGCTTGCGTCGACTGATGCCGTGATCACGATTCAAGCTCCGTCGAACATGAGAAACCGCTGAATATGAAGCATTGTCCAGTGCTGTTCCTGCTTTGAGAGTTGTCTCCTCCACTTGATTTAATTAATGGGGGTTGCATCCGGTGACCCCGCGCGCCCGCGCCCGCGCCGGGGAGGGGGGGGGGGGGTCCGCGTCGGATTTCAGATCATGTGACGACGCACATGCCGCCATCCCACTCTCAATCGGGGACAATTAAAACAGCTCCCTACACGCGATTCATCATGATCGTGCCACGCGCCAGTCCTGGTAAAGTGATATAAGGTTCTCATGATATGTCGTGAACATGATTAATAATATGCACTTCTCGCGTAAATCTAAGTATCATTCTCTCCCTCTTCTTCCATAATCTCCACCGTTGGATTCATCGGCTCAGGGGGAGGAACCGGAGCTCCTTCATCCTTGATTTCAATCTTGACAGGGGTAGATACAGCAACAGGAGAAGCCGTACCAGAGGTCGAAGATGCGCCAGATGACTTCTCATCAAAGATCTTCTTCAGAGCATGTTCTTGCTTCCTTGCACGTACCCTCTCGGCCTCCTCTGTCCCACCCGTCTTCTTTAGTTTGCGCCCGCTGACGAATCCTGTCAACTCGTCCGCGAAATCGTTGGACTTGTTGGCTATCTCACGCTGTCTTTGTTCCTGTTGTCGTTCGATCGCTTTGACTCGCCTTTCCGATTCAGCTTCCAAGTCCTTGGTACGAATTTCAAGCAGTAAATTGCCTACTGAAGGCTCTTCTGGGTCTTTGCGAGGGGGAATGAGCCGCCGCGCCGAATTCATGCCGTTCTGTCGCTGGGCTACATACTCCTGAAGCATATCGAACATTTCTCTAGCTTCGTTGATGTCTCCTTGCAAATCTTGTGCTAATTTTTCTTGATGTTGCAGAAGATGCTGTTCCTCAACGACATTCTTCAGTTCCTGATTCCACGTCTGCTTCCATGATGCACCAGCGAGAGAAACCTGTTCTTTTAGCTTCTCAACTCTGGCTTTTGCATTTGCCAAGTCTTCCTTCATCTTGCCCATCTCGTTGCCTCGGGGCATAATCTGTCGTCTCAAAACATCTTGTTTAACAGAATCGATGATGTCGGAGACTTCTTCGACCGCTTGAACAGTATCAGATGACTGCTTTTCGAGCGTCGTCTTGGCCGCATCCACGAGTCCACGTGATCCCTTGAGCTTAGACAGAGCGACTTCTCGAACAGCCTGAGTCTGCTCTCGCAAAGTCGTGAAAGTCTCTTTGGCTGATGTAACAAAATCGACGTAAGTCTGTCGCATGACACCGAGATCTCGACGAAGATTTTGAATCTCTTCATAATGATGAGTGAAATCGGTGTTTGTAGTCGAGGCACCTAGTGTGGGTGAAACTGTACTGCCGGGCACTGTACTCGAACTCGTCGGTGGAATCATGACCTTGACGGGCGAATGTTCCATGGGCGCGGCGAGCAAGGAAGGAGATGATCGATGGTCATCCCTGACTACTGAGTATCGCCTACTGTTCGCCAAGTTGGTCTTGAGATCCTTGATCTCATGTGAGAGCGCGGCTATGGTATTATCAAAGTGTTGTTTGACCTGGTCGAGTGGATCGATGTTAAGACTCAACAGTGTTCCTGTCTTGATGTCGTCCAGATCTTCCAGCTGATACGTCACACCCGTGCTTGGTTCTTTGATGTAGACGTCTGGAAATAATTCCATCCCATCAGGACTATAATCAAACTTGCCGACGAACATCGCTTGAAGATCGGCAATGGTCGTCGTTTCTTTCAGATCTAGAGATACGCGTTTGGTCTCTCGACCATACTGTAGGAACACCTTGACGACATCTGAGTATACCCGCATACTGGAATTAGACTGATCTTCCTCAGACTCAAGGATTACAGACGGATTCGGGTTACTTTCAGCCGGTGCTTGCTGATGAATTTCCGGCATCGGCGGCAGCGGAGGCACGATGTCGCGTTCCACTGCCCTCCTGGGTCTTTGTGGACTGACCATCCCATCCGCGATCGAAGACGACGTGGCGTGACTTGGCCCTTTCCCATGATTTGGGATAAGCTGCTTGTATTGATACTGACTGTATCGCTTCGATGCTCTTCGCCCCAGTGCCTCTGATTTCTGGAGTGCAGTCAAACTGGCAATCACGGCTGGTGATTCTTTTACTTTTGCCTCGAGAGGATCCACGGGTTTATCGTTCGGGCTCTGCATAATTAGGTCCGGAGGTGCAATCGGCGGTAAAGGTGGTAGTAGAGGCAGTAGCGGAGGCAGATTTCGAGGAGAGGCAACAGTGAATGTGGAAGTATTCAGATCTGCGCGTGGAGTACTTGTCATCGACTCTGAAAGGATCGAGATCCTTCTCCTACTCATGGGTGAATCCACCTCGGAGTCCAAAGAGAATCGACTAGCGGGCTGAGAATGAGGAGGTGTCATCGCTGGGTCGACTGAATTCGGAAGACCATTGGTTGTTGCCTGAAGACTCGATTTGGCGCTCGGGTGCCTTCTCGGTGGTGGGGTGATCGGGACAGTCGCAAGCGCCATTGGACGAGATGGTGGAGATGTCTCATTTGGACTCATGGGGTTATCCACCAGCGCATGTCGTTCCATTGTGATCATCGCTGAATCTTGGGATGCGGCCGTTCTGAAAGATGTTTCGGACGTGTTGCTCGAAGGTTGGAATCCGGACCCACCGTTGCTTCCAGAATCGCCAGACGAGGGGCCGAGAGTAGGTCGAGAGGGTACTGGGAGTGCGGAGGTAGTCTGCGGGGGGGTCGGGGACGTATAACTGGATCGATTAGTCCCGGAAGGGGAAGGCGAAAGTCGTCCTTGACGAGTGGGTTTGAAGGCATCGGGTGGTGGAGGGGGTAGAGGGCCTTTATCCCGAGGTAAAGGTCTCGATGGTAAACCACCGCCGCCTACGCCACCACGGGATGTTGCAGGCAGTGGCCGGTGTTCACGTGATGGTCGTCCGTTCGAAGAGGAGTTCGCAGAACTATATCCCACGGTCGCAGGCTGCTGTGAAGGAGATCTTGGACGTTGGGCATGTCTGCTGCTATCGTAAGTACTGTAGATTGTATGTTGAGAATTTCCAGAATGATGCGACGATCTTGGCCCAATCCCCCCAAAATCGTTGGTGCCTGAAGGCTGGAAACTCTGATGTTGCGAGGGTGGTTGTGAGCGTGAGTGCAAGTTCGAAGAATACGATTGTTGCGCGGCCATCAGGTCCTTTGGCTGTGGCGAGTCCCTTTGCTGTGAAGAATCCCGTGGTTGTGGTGAGTCCCTCGGCTGTTTCGCGAATGCTGAACCGACACTTGACACTCTCTCAGTCGTATTTCCTTGTTCTTGAACCCGTCTTCGATAAATAGCCTGTTTACTCTTCAATCCCTGAAGGAGAATGACGATCACGTCTCGGATCTTGGGATTATAAAGAAGCAAGCTTTCGGGAGACGGTTCTAGCTGAAGAGCGGCTTCAAGGAGCTCTCGAAGATCGTTTGGGACTGACATAAGGTCACTATTAGGAGTTGTTGTGTGATTGAGCGGGTTTGATGCGCGTGCGGCCGAGTTGATGGGGGGAAGGGGGGAAGGATAAAACAAGGCGGGGAGGGAAAAGTCATCAATATCACTCTGGCCTGAGAATGAATGTCGAAAGGTGAAGCGACGCCTTTGATTTCCACACTCACTCCATCGAGATTCCAAACGAATCAAAACTCGTCACAGCTGTATTGAAATCGTTTCCCAGCTTAACATAGACGTCTGAAACTTGTTCGTCCGACGCATTGCCTTTGGACCACTCCGTCAGCGCTTCGAGCAATTGTCGTGTCGCTACAAGGAGCCTCGTGACCGAGGTGTCCATGTGAGTGGGCTATGAAATGAGAGAGGAAGGAAAGAAGAGTGTGTCGTATGGGGAATAGGAAGCGAGCGAGGATGGGCGGTTGGTTGAACGGAAGGTATTAAAAGGCAGGAGACCAGGAAACGGGGATGCATATGTCAGAAGCAATGCGATAGAGTATATCAGTCTTACTCACAGGCATGATGTAATATCTGATGACTCCTTAGAAACAGAGGCGTTGACCTTCTTCTCTCCCCGGTTATTTCTCTCGTTCATACCCTCATCAAGTTTAGAATAGAGCAGAAGAGCGTGAATTGGCAGCTGCGGCCCGTTTTTCTTGCAGGAGGAAAACAATGTATAAATAAAACCAAGTGATTCTGTGACTACATTCTTGGATGTTGTATTAACCGGCAAAAGAATAGCTAAGTGGAACGATGATATCAACGAATAGGATCTACAGTGGAATGTAAACTGGTAATTGAAGAACATGACGACGATATGACCGTTGGAATACATCCGCGCACGCCGTCGTCGCCATTCGCGCGTGTGCGCGCGCGTCCAGTGAGAGTTATGACATAGTCCACGGTGGGTAATTTATTGATATCGCTCGTATGCCCCCATCTGGCGTCACCCAATCACTCGCCATAAGGGGGAGGCGTAGTCGATCAATCATTGCAACCACCCACTACCCCCCACCTCCTCGCTCGTATTCATCGCTATCCCTCTCAGCCGGTTTCAAGTAGGACTGTATCCCGTAGAAACGGACGTCGGCAGTCAAAGTCAGGCTCAGTTATACCCGCTTGAACAGTCGCAAGAAATCTGAACACGGAACTTTAGCAAGGAAGAACGTCTACCAGTGTTGGAGCCTACTCGAGAACCAGGCCTCCCCCACCAATTATACTCCAGCGAAAATCAAGACTCCTAGTTTTGTCCTGCCAACGGAACATCGCATTCGTGAGAGTTCCCTATCCACATACCATCCAGGAAAAAGCAGGGATCATTTCGGAACATTAAAGGGTCGCAGAGATGATGAACTATGTGATCCTCGTGTCGAGGCAAGGTGAGTTAGGACGACCAATATTTCGTTTCTTATCAACGTATGGGATTGGCGGGCATGATTCTTTCTCATTTTCATCATTTCTGACAATTGCTGTGTTTGTTTGTTCACCTCGCGTGCTATACTGTTATCGTGAACCCCGTCGCTGGCCCCACTCCTCTCCTTACCTCCTATCGCACGCCGCAACTTCCTCACCACAGGCAAAGTCAGACTCGCGAAATGGTTCCAGACTCTACCAAGTAAACAAAAGGCAAAGATCGTGAAAGATGTGACTCAATTGGTCCTAAGCAGACGGACGAGAATGTGTAATTTCTTGGAGTACAAAGGTGAGTTTATTTTTCTGTTCTGTTAGTCAACTTTGCATTCCAATTCGTCTATCGATTCCTGTCGAGCTTTGGAAAGGAAGGGGGTGATGTGCTTAGAGTTGACCTCTTAGTAAGGGGAAGGATAGCTCCCGTGTTTATACGTCGGTAAGAGGGGAATAAATCAGAGCAACGCTTTAACGTTGCAATTTGTCTTTCTTCTTTGTCTCCGCTCATCTTTTGTCTCATACCGCCACTATCTCGCCACCCGCTACCATCAATGATGATTCACTTTACACATCAACGAACTTGCCCCCCTCTTCCTGCCACCCTACCTTCAACCACCCACCCCGGTGCCTTCCTCCCGATTCCCAGACACCAAAGTCATTTACCGCCGCTACGCTTCCTTGTTCTTCATTACCTCTATCAACAACACGGATGATAACGAGTTGATCACGTTAGAGATGATTCATCGGTATGTCGAGGTGTTGGACCGGTATTTCGGGAATGTGAGTTATTCAGCTTCTTTTTTTTGGGAGGGAAGGAAGAAGGAAGAGAAGAATTCATGCGTTTTTAACTTCCTCACTTTTCGGTGCGTCTGGGAGTCGCCGGACTGTGGTCCAGGAAAAGGGGAAGTGGTACGTTGTGCTCCTGATCGTTGGGGAGGAGAGAAAAGAATGGCAGAGTAAAACGACACCACCATGAAGCGCAAAACGAGATAGAGGCGGGTAATCATTACACAAGAACCAATATCCTGTTCGACCTGTGAATCTGAAGCAAAACCAAAGTGCAAGGGCAAGAAAGTGTCGACGCCCTGCGGCAAGACGTATTTGGAATCGCCTTTTCCTTAGCTGACCCCCTTCCCCTCTTGTCTACTAACTCAATCATATCTGTCTCCACTAGGTTTGCGAACTCGATCTCATCTTCAATTTCCAGAAAGCTTACGCCATCCTAGACGAACTGATCATTGCTGGTGAACTACAAGAATCGTCGAAGAAAGCTGTGTTACGAGTCGTTGCACAGAGTGATGCGATTGAAGAAAGTGAGGTGCAAGAGGACACTCTGGCAAGGTTAGGAAGTCTTGCATCGCGATAAAAAAAACTCCCCTGGCTTGTTCAGAGAAGAGACTTTGAGATTCGCCGGGCGCCCCCCCCCCCTTCCACCCTCCCCACCTTTCCCTCTCGGCGACCCTTTTCGCACCTTCAACCTGACCAGGATTGGCCTTTGAACTCATTCGCGGTGTACGACACCACCCAGGCGAACCCCAAATGCAGAGGGTCTCATACATCGTAATGTCGCCAGGGGGATTCGCTCGAGCGGAATCAAAGTGAAGCTGTGGGTTAGGTCGACCGGGAACGTTCGGTTCGCATTGCATGGAATTCAGCTCGAGCAAACTTCTCATAACGTCTGAAAATTACAAGTTGTATTGTATTTTTTTTTAATGGATAATCCAATCTTAGTCTATTTGGAATGACTCGTCGACCCCGTCCGTTTGTTGTGGCATTCACCCGACAACAACCGACGCATCCCTGATCCTAGGTGTGAGGCCGCCTCCTGTCCCAGGCCCCGCGCCAAGTCTATAAATCGCCGCGGCGCGAACTCGCGCCCCCACCGAGCACGAGCGCCGTCGATCATAATATAGATTTTTTGCTTGTTCTTCCCTCTCTGTTAACCAAGATCACAATATCCATGAACGTTTTAGAGAACTTTGAGCTGAGTGGTACAACCTGTTTTCGCTGTTCACATTTGACGGCGACTGAAACACAGTATCTTTCAATCGCTATCCAAATCTAAACAGTATGACCATTTCAGGCACCTCGGTCTCGACCTCGACCTCGGCAAGTGCACAATGCATCCCGACCCCGGCTGACCTTACACCCTTCCGAGCTGCCGAGAAATACTTCAAATGTCGGTTCAATGGCAACCTTGATCCTGGCAACGGCAACTGCAACGGCAATAGTGTCATTGTCACTGAGAAACAACGGCGTAAAGCTGCGAAAGCGATCTCTTTGGGATCGCCTCTCGATCAAATTCCGTACGAATGGCTTGGATACCCGCTTCTTACAGGTCAGGGAGTACTGGACTTGTCAAGACCTGGGCTGAGTGACGCTGACGGACAAGAGGAAGAAGACGACGTCAAACGCGCTGGATGGAGGACTGATGAGTCCCCTTTTGCGGGAAGGGCCCTGAAGAGGATTGAGGTGACTAAATGGGTAGAGGAAGATGGAGAGAGAGCGTTTGAGGAAGGGAGAGAGTACATGAAGAGAGAAGGGCAGAAAAGTTGGAGTAAGGATGGGGAGGGATCTCTACAGACGGAGAAGAAAACGGGGTGGATCGTTGGAGATGGTGAGTTCCCAATGAGGGTTGCCCCCCCCCTCTCCACCCCTCCTCTTGTGTCGCTGGGCTAGCATTATAGCTAACAACCACATCTTCTTCTTCTTCGCGTATTGAAGGCTGCATCTTGCTGCCTCGTTTTTTCTCGTCGTCGGAACAGCTCTCCCTTCTTCGTGCCTCCTTATCCGAGTATACGCTGCCACCAAACCCATCAAATCTGGCAACGCACTATCATACTCCCACAGACAAAGACAACGAGGGTCTCTTTGACTTGTACACCAGCGATCCAGAAGCGCTGATCCACTCAAAAGCTGAGTGGAATGGATCCAATGATACTCCAGCTGAATCTTCAACGATCCATGATTCCGGGTCGGTGGCATCCAGGTCAGTGTCTCCGACGGACCCACTCTCGTCACAATCATCAGCTAAGCGACAATTGATCCAGAATCAGCCGGCAGTTGAAGAAGGTTACAAGAAATTGCTTAAGAAGGTCCAGGATTGGCAAGGGGACACACCGAGTCATAAATTGAAGTCGAAGACGGCAGGGAAATTATTGAGCAAGGAGTTGAGGTGGGCTAACCTCGGGTGGATATATAATGTGAGTACCCGGCGGGGGGTCTTGACTTGGGTGTATCATGAGATGTGCAGACTCTGACTCTGAAACGTAACACCTACTTCTATAATTGTTGTCTGCTTCCCCGTGGACTCGGGAATTGGGCTGGTCGATCCCAGTGGACAAACAAAGCCTACGACTTCACGACGAACGAGCCTATCCCATTTCCTCCGCATCTTCGCACCCAATGCCGACGAATCGTCCAGGGTATTCCCTGGTCCGATGTATACCGTTCCGACTCCTCCTCTCCCTCTGCAAGTTCTATCACTCCCGACTACGCCAACTGGTCCTCTGACTACGCGCCCGATACGGGTATAGTCAACTTCTATCAACTCTCAGATACTCTCATGGGTCATGTAGATCGCTCGGAGTTGGATCCATATCGACCTCTAATCAGTATCAGTCTGGGACATGCTGCCGTGTTCTTACTTGGCGGAGAGACCAGAGAGACGAAGCCAGTGCCAGTCGTGCTGAGAAGTGGGGATGTGTTGATTATGAGTGGGAGATCCAGAGCGTTCTATCACGGTGGGTGCCAATGGCTCTGTTCCTATTTGTGTCTCTCCTGGAGACCGACAAAGACGCTGAAGCCGATTCTCCTCTCATTTCTTGCACTTTCCTCCCCATGTTAACTACACCCTAGGCGTTCCCCGAATCATGGAGAACACCTTGCCTGCCCACTTCAAGTCGAATCCCTCCTCATCTGAAGATGAAATCATGCGTGCTTGCAAACGATTCATCTCCACCGCCAGAATCAACATCAATGCACGACAAGTGTTTCCTGCAGGTTTCAAGAGGCCTGGAACAGATAAGGAGGATGGGAAGGTTGCAAGTTCGTGAGGCCGAAGGGAGTGACAACTGGTTCTCCAGTTGCCGCGCACGAAAAAGAAACGCCCAAAGAAATGAACATTCCCCCCCCCCCCCCCCAACTTTTATCCAGAAGATATTCGAATAAACCTACGTTAACTGGGATTCCGTGTGTATTTCACGTGATGAAATACAACAAAAAAGATGCCCGAGGTCCCCTTGATCGCGATTCGAACCGAACCGGAAACCCAGGCCGCGCGGCCTCTCGACCGCTTTAGCTATCCCGTCTCGATTCCTCTCGCCTGCACTGTACCACTCTCAAAGTCATTTTCTATTCTATTTGTTTTGTTTTTGCCAATTCTACCCCCCCCACCCCTTGGTTTCCTTGGGGGGTGGGAGCAGAGGGTGAATTGACACGGATGAGCCCGAACCTCGGGCTGTATCATCCGCCTCAACACATCAGTCAGCCAGTCGTCCAAAGTTCTCCCCTATCCCTGTCTTGATCAAGTCATTTGATCCCCCCTCATCCTCATAGTCTGGCTGATACAGCAGAACCGAATTCCCCTTCGGGCTTCTGTGCCCCAATAGAATTCGCAACCACTTGGGGGTTGGGGGGGGGGGGGGTCTGGCGAGCGCTGCCGGGTGCAGAGCAGAGGGTGACAAATGGTTACGAGTCATTCTGGCAGCTAGGGGCAAAAAGAGTAGACGGGGAAACACCATCGCGGATCAGATTGATTGATGATACACAGCCGGAAGGAAATAATTTCTGATTCAATGGACTGTTTTCTGTTTTCTAGACATCTGCGTCATTCAGCAAGGGGTCGGCCATCCAATTGATCGTGTAGAATAAGCAACCGGCTTTGTAAGCTCTCAAATGGGTAGGAGCGATGAAGGATGGCTTGACCTGATTATATATTTATCAACAACAATGGTACTTTATGCTAATGCACCGAGGAGATGACACGGTCGAGCACTTAAATTTATGTCATTCTCGCACTACCTGATCTCCTTTCATACGCATCTCAACCACTATCTACACTTGAGAACAAAAACAAGGTGCAAAATCTTGGACCCTTTGAATATTTAAGTCTCTTCCCCCGACCCCGAACTCGCCTTTTCGGCCTTTGCACACGTCCAATCTATGTCGGCCTACGTCGATCACTCAGACGAGTCCCCACCGTCACACGTTTCTCAGCCACACACCAGTTCTACCCACCTATCTTCATCATCCCAATCCACAGCACACACTTTACCATCCACGGGAAACGATACGCAGAGCGTGAGAAATATGAAGCATAGTGGGATGTCGGAAAAGGCACATCACGATGTCGATACCGGTGCCGATGCCGCTGCCGCTGCTTCCTGTGCTCCTAATGCTCCCGGTGGTCTGAGCGCCACTGGTCCTCTTGGAGGGGGAGGACCGACACCACCTGGGGCAAAATTGAAAAAGTACAGCTATGACTTATTCGCGCCTGAATTGGCACCCAAGAGGAAAATGATCCTCAAGATCCTAGCAGCGACATTAGTATTGATGACGGTGATCATGTGGGGATTCTTGCCCCTCTTCTGGGGATCCCTCTGGCTATCCAATAAGCATAGTCATGGGCTCACGGTCGCCGTCCTGAACTACGACTCCAATTCCCCAGGATCGATCGGTGCCACTGTCCTCGGACAGGCACTCGCAAATGCTAACGGATCGTTAACGAATGGAAGTCCAATCGGAGTTCTTGGATATTATGAGGCTAGCACAACGGAGTTCCCGCTTGAAAGTGTACCTCATCATGTGGTGGAGAACAAATGGTGGGCTGCGTTAGTCAGTGAGTGTAACAGAGACTGAGAAGTAATTTGGACGTCTTTCCGGACCTTGCTCGACGATTCAATCATTAACCCAAACTCATTTTTTCCTCGGTTTTTTTCTTTTTTGGATGTCTTGTCCCTCTAGTCAACCCGGGAGCGACGCAAGCCCTCTCAGACGCTCGTGCAATCGGTAACAGCTCGTACAACCCCCTTTCAGCCGTCAACTTCTATTACAATCAGGGAAGAAATGAGCTCGCCGCCAACAGCTTCTTGGTACCGATAACAACCGAGCTTTTACTTGAAACATTGACCCGCTATGGAGCAGAAAGTGCCGCTCAGTAGTGAGTATTCAAATCCCTTGCAACGACTTATTTTCTCAAACCCTCCTTCCGCATCTCGGCAAATTGTCTGATGAGTCCCCCCCCCCCCCAAACCCTACTTTTCCCACATCTTCCTGTCTTCTTTAGCATCGGCGCCAACTATGCGAATGCCACAGCGATGCAAGCACTAGTTCAAGCGCCCAAAACGATCTCCTTCCCCGCCGCTTACACGTTTTACAACCTCCGACCATTCAGCACCCCCGTCGCCACAGCGGTCACCCTCGTTGGACTGATTTTGACCCTGATCTTCTCGTTCATCTTCATTATGGCCTGGGCCGGAGTGAGAGATATCATCGTTCCGTATTTGACTCTGCGATCGCTCTTGTTAATGAGGATCCTGGTCCCGATGATCTTGTACATCTACCTGAGCTTGATCTTTGCCATGGTCAGTCTAAGCTCTATATTCTGCGCCTTCTTTCCTGGTTGTGCACTTCTTTGCGTGAGAAAACCAGCAGCTGACCTGCGTGTTTCTTTGTTTTACCTCGAATCGGGCCACAGATCAACCTCCCCTTTGACGTTCCCTTTGACGCCAAGTTCACCTACGCCGGAGGTTTCTTCCTCTGGTGGGCGTTCTGCTGGCTCGGCATGTGCGCCCTCGGTCTCGCCATCGACTTCGGTGTCACCCTTCTCACTGCCAAATTCGTTGGTTTCTTCCTTGTCATTCTCGTCGTCGTTCAAGCCTCGGTAACGACCGTCCCGTGGCAACTCCAACCCGCTTTCTACAAATACGGTCTTGCGACGCCTTTCAATCGATTAAGCAACGCTGTGAGGACTATCATCTTTGACACCAAGAATGAGCTTGGGAAAGATGCTGGGATCTTGATCGCCTGGATCGTAATCTCAATCATCACGATCTGCTCATTGACCTCTTTCTACCGGATCAGAGAGGTGAAGAGGGAAAAGAAAGAAAATAATCCTGACTTGGAGGCACCTCAATTTATGTCAGAGGGTGGGAATTTCCCGAGGGAGGACTGAAGGTGTCTAGATCGAAAATTCCGTAGAATTTAGATAAATGCATAGAAAAATATACTACAATGACTTGGGGTTCGTAACGTAACATAGATGGGGCTCGTCCCTGGTTTCAGGGTTTTTGATGTCGCATGATCAGGTGCTCTGTCCACATATAATGATGCACCGTTTGTGAGATCGAATTGCTGCGCCACTAAGGCTCGTCCTTGAATTTGGTATTCACCTAGCAGTCCATATGTCATTCGATGAGCGCTCCCGACCCGGTAGCACCGTTCCATCGCTCTGTCGCTCGAGGAAACAAGCTGCCCAACGCGTTGCCGTCGGATCGGAATAATTCGATGTATCCGGTTCTCTAAATCGGCGGGAGATATCGCGGCCTTCTCACCCATGCGACTTTCTATGAAGGTGTTCTCTCACTCTGATCCTGCACATTCGCTTCTTTCTTAGTCAACCTAGACACATGCCGATGTGCGAATTTGTCCTGAATGTATCGCATTTGCGAAAGCTCCTTCGCACGTTTGCGACGGCAATTTTCCCTGTCGTCCCAGAAAAGAGAGAGGCAATCAAGTGAAATGATTATGAGTACCCTGATCGACCTTACGGACTGAAGAGGGGCTATATGTGCTCTTCCATCGTGGTTTGTTACTCACCACATCACCAGAGATAGACCCACAAACGTGCCTACTGCCCAGTTTGCAGCTTGTTTCGGTCTCCGACGGGAAATAAATGTGATTCCACCAATACCGAAACCACCAATAATGCCGCTGAGTAGTGCTTGACGACCGCAAGGTACATTGCCGATATCTGGAGAAAGAGGAAAGGTTATCACATTGGAGTGCACGTCAGTAAACAGCTCGTGTATGGGTGTTTGAAGCATGGCCTTGAGGCACATACTCTTGAGGTCTTCCATCGGATTTATACGCTGCCAGTGATATCAAACGTTCCTCAGTCAGCTCGCATTCTCAAAGACTACACTGCTTGGCCCTCCAACAACTTACCTTGAACGCATTCCAATAATCTGTGCTCCACTTCCCTGTCAATGGAACTTCCACTTCAGTCGGAGTTACTTCTGAGCTGATGGGAGCATTGCCTGATGGCACGTTAAGCACAGGCCGAGAGGGTCCAGCGGGTGGTGTTGCCGCAGATTGCGGGTTGGAAGCCATGATGATGGAAGAAGAAGGGGGTTGGGGGGGGGGGGGGGGGGGGGGGGGGGTACGAGATCTGATGCGGTGCGGGAGGGTATTGGGAACGGTGGGCAGAGGGATTTGGAAGCAGAGGGATGTCGACGGAATATTTCGCCAAGTCGATGGAGGATTATCGGAGTGAAGGATGAGAAAAGATATGGCCTGAACAATTGATGCAATCACCTTATTTCGACCTGCTCACACGCACTGATTTGATTGTTATTCTTTTTCCCCTTTTCATCTTCAACAATCTGACATCGGACTCTCCGATCGTCGAATCGCAACGTCCAACCCGACACGGACCCATCATCGTGCCGGTCGCGCGAAATGTCGGAGGGGGGAAGTGCGCGCGAT
>JANGFI010001755.1:17799-28894 GCA_025758705.1 Goffeauzyma gilvescens
AGAGAGAGAGAGAGAGAGGATATACTCTCTGTGAATGTGCTTTTCTCGAGTGTACCTTGAACTCGGAAACATCCTCCCACAGACAGAACTGGAGAATTGGATGAAAGAAAGGCGAGGATCATATATGCCATTGCACAATCATTGGTTCTTTCTTTCTTCAAATGATGAGAATATCATTCAAGTCATGTTTGATAAACCGGAGCTTTGGGAAGAGGTGGAAACTATAGAATGAAAAAAGAGGAGGTTAGACTGTCGAAGAAGATGACAAAGGGATCAGGATACAAGATGCCAAAAGAAAGGAAAAAGAGTGGGAAGACCGAAAGAATGATATTAAAAAGAAAGGATAAGCGAGCGAAAGAAAAGCAGAAGAAGGAGAGAGAGAAAGAAAGAAGGAAGGAAGGGATACGGAGGACAAAGGGGTTAACGGAACGAAGAATGAGTGATTGAGTGAGTGAAGTCTGTCCTTGTCGAGTCTGATTCCGAGCCTAGTTTTGATTTCGTCGATTGAATCGCGAATCCTGGCGATGGTTTTCACCGGCGGCCTGATATTCGCCTGATATGTCCGCATCCCGTCGTGTCCTGCTTTTAGAAGAACAAATACGTGATGAGGAAGATAGCGAACGAGATCATAAGGACCGTCGGAAGGGGTACACCGGTGTGAATGACCTGTTGGGCGACCTCCTGGGCTTGCCTCTTGAGATCTTCCGTACTGTCTGCACCCGTCAACTGACCTGCTCTCCTCCTCAAACCAGTAACGGCGGGTTGATCGGCTAAAACAGAGGTGAGTCGCTCAATCTCGGCCTTGGCGGCAGATAGCTGTTCATCGACTGTCTGTTTGATGTTCTCAGCTAGGGTGTTGACTTGGGTCGCTGGGACTTTTTCGTTCGTGGTTGTGCCAGTGCCAGTGCCAGTGCCGGTGCCGGTGGTAGTGACGGCGCCGAGGTTGAGCCCACTGCCACGAGTGTCCACGTTTTCAGTATCGACTCGGGTCGTTCTCGTTTCAGATGTGGATGCGGGTACATTGACGGAACGGTCGAAACTGTGGTTGCTGTCTCCCGTGTTTTTCAAACCGGATGGTTCAGGCGTCCCGATCGCATTATCATAAGTCGTCGTATCCATCATCTGACTCTGTTCCCCTGCGAATCCCGCACCTGATCCAGAGTGCTCCGGGATCGTCTCGCTACTGGACAAGTAAGCGCACTTCAATTTGAGTTCATGGATCGCCTCTTTGTTAGTCGTTTGGATTTCGTTCCACAATTCGGCGAGGGGAACCATCTCTTTTTCGACGGGGATGAGGGCGGAACAGACGAGGAACTTGTCTTTGCATCGTGCATTCAATGGAGGGTCTTCCGACATCGCAAGGAGCGTGACTGTGGGCCAAAGCGAGGGATCGCGAGCGAAGCAAACACGGGTGTGAGGGAAACGAGAAGGTCAGCTTGGAACGACACATATCTGATTGAAAGTAACAAGACCACGCAATTGACCGACACCGACACCGACAGCAAGCCCCGCCCTTTCCTCCAACCGGATGCGTCTTTTCTTTTGCATTGCTCCATTGTATTTGTTTGTTTCGGTCGTCCTGTACCCTCAACCTCAACGAGATACTCATACACTTTTTCTTCCTTGGACCTCATCCCATCTGACAAAAGCGTCCGACGTTCGCACACAAGGACAAACAGAATTACCAATGTGGGAGAGAGAAAAGCAGAATGCAAGAGCGAAGAAGAGCCACCAAAGAAGAAGCAAAAGCAACAGCAAAAGCGATGCGATGCGAGCAGAATAGGAAGAGAATAAAAAATAAAATAAAATACAAAAACAGAACAAGAAGAAATAGCCATGGGCACCCACTAGCAACCTCAATAGTTTCCCCACTTTCCACTCTCGAGAAATTCGGTCTCACAGAATAAGCCTTCGGGGACGTCGTTTTGATCTTAACTTGGATTGGTTTACTGTTTGGGTTGTGGACGGAGAGCGTCACTGTGACGTTTCGGTCGAAGGGACCTGTAGGCGAGCGCGGGCGAACAAAGTGAGGCGAGAGGCGAGAGAGAAAGAGCGCAGTGGGGAGAGAGAGCAAGGGGAAAACGATCGGTCGAAAGGGGGAAAGCGTTGCCAAGGATGAGCAATTGCAGAAGAGGGGGTGGGGGGCAAAGGGTTAGAATGGCGTTCAGCACATATGAATACGATTGTATTTGTCAGAATGTATAGAAAAACAACCTGAAGAAAAGAACAGAGAACGAGGAAGCGAAAGCGAAAGCAAAGAAAGAAAAGAGAGGAGAAGACGATAGAAGAGGAAACAAGAGAAAGAAGACAGAGACACAGGGAGATAGAGAGGGAGAGGCGACTAACGGTGAAATCCCAAGAAATTGGAAGGTTCAATTTGGACCGCCATCTTGTTGAGTGTATCGTTTGAATCCTCTGGGTTGTCTGTTGCTTATGTTCCTTGATTCGAACGTTAGTAGCGGGATGCAATGGTGAGGGTCGGCAGCGGAAGTGAAGAGGAATTGATGATCTGTGTTGGCGTGCGTGTGTGTGACTGTGTGGGAAATGGATGGCTTGTATGGAATGGGGGTTCTAGAGGCCGTGGTCGTGGTTGTTCGTGTGACTGTTCCAAGATTATCCTCGAGGGCTTAGTGATGAATGGGTGGGTGGTGTCTGGGAGGGTTTTCCTGATTTCCTATATTATTGTCGACAGATCCTCTTGAGTTCCGTTGTGATTTTGGTTACTTTTTGTGAGTAATTCGATTCGATTCGATTCGATTCGATTTATTTCAATTCTCCTGGCATGTGTCTTCGTCTTTCACGGTCAAACTACGCAGGAGTACAATATATCCGGTCGGATGTGTGATTTCTGTCGATTCTCATGTTATAGTAATAGCGATGGCACTGCGTATCCGCAATACGTATCCATAATCCCCCTGTACATCCCTCAATATCGCTGGATCGTCACTGCTCTCACCCATCGTCATCTGTCGTCGTTGTCGTCGTCGTCCTCTCTGTCATCTGGTCGTTGGAGCGAGGTGATGTGGTGAAGGGGCCAGGCGAGGGAGACAGAGGAAGGGGGAAGGGGGAAGGGGGAAGGGGGAAGGGGGAAGGAGGAAGGGGGAAGGAGGCAGTGGTGACGCGGGATTCAGAAGGAGAAAGCGGAGTAAAAGGGCAATGCGTGAGAGGAGAAGGGGGATCGCTCACAGTCCACACACACCCCCTGCCGACCTCCCGGCTTAGGGTGGGAAGAAGGGGGGGGGGGGTGTCGCATATCGCGAGTTTATTGCAACACCGCGGAGGTTTAGAATAACCAGTTAGCCTTGTACCGTATCTTCTTGTATTCGTCGAGGGGAGTGAAGTGTCCCGCAGGATCGGGCAGCGCGATCGTGATGGGTGGGAGACCTCGGCACCCGTCGCCGGATCTGTATTTAACACAGCGGGGATCTACCAATGTTAATTCAGTTCGCTCCTCCATATGAACCAGGAGGCCGTAACGGAAAAAAAGACGATGAAAGGCCAAAGCAGATAGTCGAGGTCGTAAAGATACAATGACAAATTAACAATAACAACAAAGAATTACAAGAAACGAAGACGAAGACGACGACAGCGGTAGCGACACTCTTTTTCCTCTCCTTTACAGTCAATCTGTCGCTTTTCAGAAATCCATCTCCGCCATCCCCATGATCGTATACGTCTTGTAGATACTCATGATTTTAGCAAAGTAGGCTTCGAGATGATAGATCTTTTTACTTCCTTGTTGGAGTCGAAGTTCCTGCGAGCGAGCCAAGCGGAGCGAATCGGAACGGAGTGAGTGAGTGAGTGAGTGAGGGAATGAGTGGGCAAAGAAAGAAGGGGGAGAGGGGGAGGGAATATATTGGTGAAACACGTTGCGGTCAGCCATTGCTTATCATTAATTAAAGAGGGGAAAGATGACCAGTATGGAGAAGACGGGGGTGTGGACGAGGAATGAGGGATTGAGATTCGCTGCTCAAGGCATCGCATCCTTCGGTACTCACGTAGTGTGCTGCCCAATGTATTATCTGTGGTCTTACTTCATTATCAACTCGATCTAGCAACGCTTCCGTGATCGTCTAATTGCAGAAGGGTCAAGCGGGATGATGTCAGCCATGGGTTTGACGTCCTCGGTCTGCGGATTTTCAGAGAAGGGCTTCACCGAACTCACTTTCAGAACAACAGTCGGTGGAATACAATGTGACAACAACTCATAGATCTTCGTTCTAACTTCTAGCAGTCTTTTCGGAGTTTGTTCAGATACGATCAAGTCTGCGACTTTACCGCAGTAGGCTTCCCAGTCTGGTTTGGCGATATCGATGTTTGAGCTTAGGTCAGGGCTGTGGCGAGTAAGGAATGGTTACGAGAAACAAAAAGAAACAAGTAAAAAGGAGGGGGGGGGGGCGGTCAGTCGGATCCTTCTTTAGGAAGAAAACGCGTGGCATGTCGTGTCCCGTGGGCGCGCTTGGGGGATGCGTGTGCTTTGTGTGTGCGTGATGGGAGCGCGGGCTGTGAAGAAAAAATGGCCGGTCATCTCACCTCTGCATCCTCAACGCTTCAAATACCAACAGCGCCTTCCTCATATTCCCATTCGCCTCCTCCAAAATCGCCCTCCCCGTCTCCTCCGGTAAATTCAATTTCTCCTTCTTCGCCACGAAGCTCAACACCTTGTTCATCTCTTCATCGCTCGGTGCGGCAACACGTACGAGCAGACATCGGGACTTGATTGGGGCGATAATTTTGGATGTAGAAGATGCGCAGAGAATGATTCGCATGTTGTTCATGTATTTCTCCATGGTACGACGAAGAGCGGCTTGGGCGTCACGAGAGAGTGAGTCCGCTTCGTTGATGATGACCACTGTAAGAGTTCAAAGAGAGACAGGACATAATGCAAAAAGATATCCAGTCAGCGGCCGGTATTCAACCTGCGGTTGCTTTCCAACAAACAAGCCCCCTTTCGTAAGAGAACGCAGAACACAGGACCAACCTTTAAACTTCTGCTTCGCATTCAAATCCACCTGTTGGGTCTGAGCAATTTCTTTCAAGATATCCTGAATCACTACCCGGTCGTATATCCCCACATCAGATGGTGTCAACTCGATGTGATAGTTGCTCTGTACGACATTGACGTCCAATTTTCGCTTGGAGGGCGTTACGAAGACTCGTTGATCGATCTTGAGCTGTGGGATGCGGAGATCAGAATTATCGCAAAAGATCGGAATGGAAAGGCAAGAGGAAAAAAGAAAAGGAAAAAAGAGATAGGAATGGTCAGTCGTTTAGGTTTCATCACCGCAAAGCGGGCCATATGAATAGCAATTTCCAATTGAAAGAAAGAAAAGAAAATAAGGAAGGAGAAAACCCGGCATTAGACAAGCACCCACCTTCTCCACCCCAGGCCCATACAGCTCTCTCAAAGTCGCCATGATTCTCGTCTTCTTTCCAGCCCCTGATGGACCATAAAACAGTACGTGAGGGAAATCCCCGGATCCAGCCAGAGATCGCATTCGATCAGAGAGATCGGAGTGGTAGTGCAGATCATCGAGCGTGCGTGGGCGGTACTACAAGATCAGATCCCGGAGTCAAGGGTGCATTAAGAGAGAGAGGAAAGAGGCAGAGGAGACATGGGGTTGCGGAATGAAAGTGGATTTGGACGTGGAGAAGAATAGAGCAATAGGATCAGCATGCACGACCAAACGTTTAGCAGCGGACAGAAAGGAGGTTGCATTCGGAGGAGCACAAATCAGGATAGTGCATTTCGAAAAAAACCGCTAAGTTGGGGATCAGGGGTAGCAGAACTCACCTTGTCAACCCAGAGAGACATTTTGAGAGGTTCTAACGGATAGGTAGACGATGAGGTTCCGGGGTTTTCGATTTTAATATCCCAAATATGAACGGTGGTCCTGGGTCATTCGACACGGTGCCCTTCTTCCTATGTCGACCGGATTTTCTAGTAGCTCGATCTGTTGTAGATTGCGCTTAAAGACTGTCACTGATGACAGCTGGTGCCGTCCGGAGAAGGATGGTTAATTGTTTGACTTTAACTTTGACAATGGGATGTGTTCGCGTTTATGAAAGCGACTGTCGATTGTCGACAGACCGGGGGGGGGGGGGGGGTCGCGGTCTCGTCGCGTCGAGTTGAGTTTCGGTCTCAGTGAGGAGGGCCATACATGACGCGCGTTTAAAAGGGACACACCGCGGAAAATGAACTTCCCATTTCGTGGCAAAAAGTAAATTCGGACTGGACAATTCAAGCTTATATTTAATTTGAGGGTCAAATGGGTTTCGAATCTGAGAACCAACTCAGGTGGAAGGTTGACTTGGTTAACGAAGCAAACTGACATGGTTGGGGCTCTGAATGCTTGAGACAAATAATGGAAAAGGTGGTGACCGTGGCTGAGCAGTCACACACATGAAGGATAGGGGGGGGGGGGGCACAAGAGATAGAATAGACTAAAACACCCAAAATAGAAACAACAAAGAATTAAACCATGGAGACACATTGCATACGCAATCCTCCCTACCGCCTTTGTGCCGGCAATGATTTCCGCGAACCTCCTCCCGCTCCCACTCCCACTTCCAATTGTCGATTCGTCAACTTGATCTTCTTGCTCGGTGGCTGTGATCCCACTCCCGGACTGGATGATTTCACACCAAGCGCTTTTGCCATCTTGTCGTAGATATCCTTCAACTTTGTGTACTTCACTCCTGGTCTCGGCCAGAAGTAGGACGCGAACACCCAAAGATGTTTCCTCCACTTTTCACCATTGTCGCCTCGTTCGTTTCGTGTCTCCACAACCTGGTCGATTCGCTTCCCGATCGTCGCGAGGCACTCCTTGAACATGGATAGCTTCGCCTCGCGAGGAATGTTATCGGGACATGATTTCAGTTTCTTCAGTGCCGCTTTGACCGGTCGGAGTTCTTCCTTGCAAGCAGCTTCATCCATCGAGGCGTATCCATCATCATCTTCACTGTCAGTGAAGACGGGTGTCGCTCTTCTTTTGGATGAACCAGCGGCGGGAGCGGTGGACGAGGATGATTTCTCGACCGCTGCAGGTTGATGATGCAGACTAAGATTGAGTTTCGACGAAGAAGCGACAGGGTGTTCTTCAACAACTTCACTCGGTCGGAGATTGTTTCGAGTGACTCCCTCTCGATCCCACTGAGCTCTATCCTGAGCTTTCTTCCTCTCCTGCTCTTCATACGTCTTCAAGTTCTCCTCGTAGTCCTTGACGAGTCCTAGCAGGTAGTCTGCCCGTCGAACAAGATGGATCGCACTAGGCGTCTGTTTCGGTCCTTCATCCTCCGGTTTGGCACCTTTCGGTTCAGATAAGAAGAACTTGTTGGCCATGTCGAGTTCAGGATCGTCTTGAATCTCCTCCCAGCTTCCAAATCCATACTTCCAAACGCCGACGAGCAATCTCGAATCTTCAAACGCCTTCCATGGCGTAGTCCATCCCATCGTCGGTTTCAGGTGATCCGCGGGTACTTGCCATTTCAGTGGGTCCTCTATTTTTCGCAGATGGATGTCCAAAACACGTAGATTCATATGTCGAGAAGCGAGTGTCTCAGCATTGATGCCGGTTACGCCGTGGAAGTCGACAAGGACTGCTTTCTGTCGAAGAGCAGAAGTGATCGGTTCACCCGATTTCGCTTTCGCCTTCAAAAATTGTTTGTGAGAGTCAATGGCTGACCAGCAATTTCGAATGAGCTCGTCTTGCAGCTTCATCAACATCTCCCTGTCCTTTTTCTCCAGCTTGCCCTCAGCGACAATCAGTTCAGGTCGATTTCGCATGTCACCCCATTTCTGGACACCACGGATGAGAGCTCGGATGTCGCGTTCTAGAGAGCGACGAGGGGGTCAGCAATTTTTCAGTCATTCCAGCGCCATTGGCTTCAGAGAAACCCAAACATGATGGATGGAACAGCACTCACCCTTAACCTCAAACGCCCGTGGATCCATTTTCGTGCCGTTGATCTTCCTTGACCCGCTCGCCTTGGGAACTTTGGGTGCCTTGGGGGCCTTGATCGCCTTGGCCTTCTTCTTGCCCGGCGTAGGAGAACCTGATGCCGGCCTTTCCGAGTTCTCCCTATCTGACCCTTGGTCATCCTGATCAAGGCCCTCGTACGTGCCAGCAGCCATCGCCGCCGCTCGTTTTCTCGGCATTTGTGATTTCTCCTTTTCCTCGTGCTCACGTTGTTGTTCCTCCTCTTCAGCCTTGACACGCACATCTTCGGGAATGATATCATCCCACGACAGATCGTTTTTCACATCTTCGATCGCAGCAAATTGAGCCAAGAATCCTTCGCCACCGGAAGATGCACCGACTGCCTCTCCTTCAGTGACATGATCTTCTGCCTTCTTTAAAATCTCATCAAGATCCATGTGCTGCATCTTCTCGGTCTGCTGGGATTCGTCCGTCTTGTACATGTTTTGCGCACCGAATTTGAGAATGTCGGAAAGTTCTTCCTTGGAAAAGGGTTCGTTGAGCTTGTTCTTATCGGCTGGCTTGGCACCACCGATGTTGGACCCGGTCGTATCCATCTGATTAATGATGGCATACTCGAGAATCATTTTTCTTCGGGCTCTTTCAAGAATATCCTCCTCGATGGTCCCCTTCGAGACCAATCGGTAGATACTCACATGATTTTTCTGACCGATTCGATGTGCTCGAGCCATCGCCTGGAGGTCATTTTGAGGATTGTAATCCGAGTCAAAGATGATGACGGTATCGGCAGTCTCGAGGTTGATACCCAATCCTCCAGCGCGAGTCGACAGTAGGAAAGCAAAATCGGGTGAACCGGGAGCGTTGAAATGTTCGATCGACTTTTTACGGACATCAGAGGAGACAGTACCGTCGAGTCGTTGGAAGATGTAGCCTCTGAGAGTCATGTAATCGGAGATGATGTCAAGCAGTCGCACCATTTGTGAAAAGATGAGAACTCGGTGTCCGTCCGCCTTGAGTCGGGAGAGAAGCTTGTCGAGGAGAACCATTTTGCCCGAATTCATGACGAGGCCCTTGAGGATTTCGTCTTTAGTCTTGTTGGCTCCTTGGGATTCCGCTCCATCGAACAAGTACGGGTGATTGGACGCTTTCTTCAGCTCCATGGCGACATTCATCAAGCTGACGTGCTGTGTCCCGCCTTTACTGAGAGCAGTGAAATTGCGGGTGAGGATGTTTCGATAGTATTGTGTCTGCATGGCTGACAATTCGACACGAAGAATTCGCTCTGATTTCGTCGGCATCTCCTTGACGACGTCCTTTTTCAAACGACGAAGCATCAGCGTTTCAAGCTTGTCGTGGAGTTCTTTGATCTTCTCTTCCTGATTCTCCTCATTGAAATCGCTCTCTTTTGCCAACTCGAATCGGTCGGGCATCAAGAAATGCATGAGCGCAAGCAGCTCCTTTACATTATTTTGCAAAGGAGTACCCGTGATTAAAAGCTTGGAGCCAAAGTTGAACGACATCAAGGCCTCGTAGAGTTGAGAGTCTGAATTTTTGAGTCGATGTGCTTCGTCGACCTCAAGTACTTGCCATTTGATGTCTTTCAAGTACTCTCTATCTTTGAGGATGTACTCGTAAGTTGTCAAAAGCACGTTGAACTTGATTTTATTCCTGTCCCCCCATTCGTATTCTCTGATCACGCTTCGAGCGGCTCCTGATCCCATGTAGAGGATGACGTTGAGTTCTGGAGCCCATTTCTTGAGCTGCATCTGCCAAGCCGAGATTGTGGACAAAGGTACGACGACGAGGAAAGGACCGTATTGTTGACGTTCGTTGAAGAGGTAAGAAAGGTAGGCTACGGATTGAACGGTCTTACCAAGACCCATTTCATCTGCCAAGATTCCATTCTCTTCTTTAGCCCAGAGATAAGCGAGCCAGTTCAATCCTGTCAGCTGGAATTCTTTAAGCTGTCCCCCCGTTTTCGTAAGATAGGCTGGATCCTCTGTGATCTTTCGGAACGCGGGTCGTTGTCCTGGGGGATATCTAGCTGATCTGTAAGGTACCGTCGTGACCGCTTGTCTCGCAATGAAATCGTCGATTTCGGGTTCGGCAGCGACTGGGATTTCTGATATTTTCTCCCAAGTCCCTTCATTATAAGGTAATCCAACCCACTTGCAAAAGTATTCTTTTCTTCCTCCCTGGACACGCTCCGCCACGATCCTCTCCACCGTCTTGTAGTTGTCCAATTCATCTTTCCGCCTCTCCCTTTCGATCCCAAATGCTTCCAGGTCTTCCCGACTAGGCTGATACTCTCCAGGTTTAGGATGGAGATATTGTTGTTCCGTTGCCATGACCGATTTGATGTAATTGTCGACTTTCTTCAAACCTCGATAGCCTTCTGTTTTCAGATAACTGTAAAGTTCGTCCGTGTTATGCAAGTGTGAGAACCCTTTCCATTTGATATGGAACCTCATATTTTCCAAGGGTAAATCCTCAGGTTCGTCCAGTCTTGTTTCATCTCGAGAGTGACCGAAAACACCATCAATCTCATCTGTTGGACCTTCAAAGTATTCTGCGACCCCTTCGTGGCCATTTTCATCCACTTCTAATCCGTAATCGACGTCGGCTTCATTGTAATTTAATGTCTTGTTCGTTCTTGCGTTAAAGTTGCGAACACTACTACTCGCCGTCGCAGCATCTGATGAATCGAATTCAGAGCCGGCACGAGATTGTCGCTTAAGACCACTGATCTTCGGGTTTGTTTTTTGCTTTCGGTGGGATTTTCTCGCATAATCATCTTCGTCCGAACTTGATCTTCGTGAAGTTGCGAATGAGTTGAATCCTCGATCTCGGTTCGATGAGGAGGAAGCTGGAGGGATATCGCGCGAGGAACCACCGTTGACTTTCTTCTTAGCTGCACCTGCACCGGTAGATTTTCGTCGACTTCGACGACTCGGTCGAGAACCAAAATCGTCATCGTCACTGTCATCAGCCGTCGCTCCGTCGTCCATATCCTCGTCCTCGTCCTCATAGTGATCTTCATCCATATCCACGTCTTCATCGTCATCGTGATCTCCGGCATAAGCATCGCGCCTCGCACTGATGTCATCATCGTCCTCGGAATATTCTTCCTCTTTCTCTTCCTCCTCCTCCTCCTC
>JANGFI010001756.1:0-28958 GCA_025758705.1 Goffeauzyma gilvescens
CCCCCCCCCCCTCCCCCTCTTGTGGCTCGCTCCGCTCGCGCTTGCCCACCATGCCTTCCCGACCGAAACCCCCTGCCCCGATCCTCGCCCCCGCTCTCCCTCCCTTCCTTCCTCTATCTCCAATCATCTCTCTTCTTCGTCGTGACGTCCGTTGGGCATCCATCTCCCAATTCTGTCACACATTCGGTTCCTCTCTCGGCCTAACCGTGACTGACATCGAGGTATATGAACGAGATCTCTCCTCCGAGGGCCCAGACGTCATTGTACCAGAAACGATCGTCAAACTCCTTTATGCTTTGACGTACGATAACAAAGTAGCGAGATATAATCTCGAAGAACGAGTGAGGGAGCAATATGTCCTCAGAGCCGAGAGAAGGAATCCGTTCGGGAAAAACTTGATGAGGCCGGCGAAGAGGTGGGATGAACTAGAATTACTGGAAAAAGTTCAGGTATTTGACGATATGTGCGAATGGCAACTCTCTGACCCTCTCAAATTTCGAGCTCTCGTTGAACGTGATGGTGGAGGATTAGGAGGGGGAGGTGGAGAGAGAGAGATCGCGTCAAGTTGGAGAGTCGAACCATGCGGATTCGATAAGAATGGGAATACCTATTGGTTGTTTGATGATAACAGGCTATGGGTACAACATCCTCAACCACCTGAACCAAAGCCAAAGACTCCAAAGAAAGCGCCGCCCAAAACGCCCAAGAAAACACTCAAACAGGTCAAAGCGGACCGTGCCGCTGCGTCGAAAGGAAAGAAAGGTTCCAAGTCAACAACGGCAGAGGCGGCAAAAGCGACGACCCCAGGTTCACGTCGATCCGCTCGCGCCGGAGTCCCAATACCGAACCCGACAGTCCAGGCTCTCATCGACTCGGAATCTCGTTCTTCTCGAAAACGGAACCGGGGGAATCCCTCTGCAACACTCGAACTCGAACTCGAACTCGAACTCGCAGACCCGGAGGTAGACGAGGGAACCCCCTCTTCCCGTCGAACAAGAAGTCACGACCCGCGACAAACAGGAGGAGCTTCTTCTCGCCGACAGAATCCATATGCAACACCGGTATCGGATAAACGTCAGAGAACGGGTCTTCGTACCAGCCGAAGGTTTCGTGGGGATCTATCCGATGACGCCGAAGACGAAAACGCAGACGCAGATGAAGAAGAGGCCGAGGGGAGCGAGAAAGCTCCTGCAGAATGGTTGAAACAAGATTCAGGTATGGCGGAAGCTTCATCATCGAGAAGAAGCACGAGATCAGGACGAGCCGGTCGAGCCTTTGCTGCCGTTCCGGCTCAGACAGCGACAAACTCTCGGAAATCCTTTACGAGTAAAGCCGAAGCCAAATCGAAATCAAAATCAAAGTCAAAATCAAAATCCACTAAATCCAAATCGGACGGGAAGAGAAAGCCGGCAGCGGCGGCGGCAGGAAGCGACTCCGAACTCAGTGAACTCAGTGATCTTAGCGATTTGAGCGACCTCAGTGGTCTTGAAGATGAAGGCGAGGTCGATGCTGATAACGATGCAGGGGTTGAGCTCAAGCAGCCGGATCATCGAAGTGGTGATAAAGACGATGCTGAGAAGGAGGACGAAGAGGAGCAAGAGCAAGAGCAGGAAACGAAGGCAGACCACGAGATGGATGTGGACGTCAACCCACCCGTGGTCTTGGATGAACCTGCGGCCGAGGAGCGTCCGACTAGCCCAGAATCACCGCCACAGTCGTCAGAAACCCCTTTTACAACTGATGTAACTCCTATAGGTACAGAGGGTCAAGCCGCACAGGAGGACGAGGAGATGACAGGTGCAGAGAAGCCGGTGGAAATTACTACCGATGCTGTCGAGAAGAAGGAAGAGGTCGAGGGAATCACTTTGGTGCAGGAACAGGAGATGGTGGAAGAGGCTAAGGTCGAAGAGCCGGTCGAGGGAGCGAAGGTAGAAACGTCGGCGGATGGCGCCAAGGTTGAGGACCTGGCGGTGGGCGAATCTGAAGCCACTGATGTAGAGGCGAAATCGACCATAGACCCACCAAAAGAGACTGTTCCTCCTATCTCTACCAATGGTACCAATGGAGAATTGTCCGGAGAAGTCACCAACGTTGCACCGAAAGAAATCGCCCTTGACGAAGTGAAACAGGAAGAGGAAGAAGAAGAGCAAATTGACTGGAAGGATTTTGTAAAAGTTGCCGCCTGGAAGGCCAGGCACCCGGGAACGTTCATCGAGTGGGAAGCTGTAAGTCCAAGCACTCTTAGTGACACCCTTATCTTCATAAAGTGATTGACTGATACGGACTCCATCTCACAGGTTTGCGTTTCCCGCTGGGATTGGGAAAACTTCCCTCAACGATTCAAGGATTCGAAAAACGCCGACGAAAAATCCTTTTACAAGCATCTCAAGGACAACGTTCTTCCGGACGTGATTGAAGCTCTGAGAGAAAAGGAGATCCAGCAGGCTAAAGATGAGGCGATCGCGAACCGAAAACGATCATCTCGAATTCTGATGAAAGAAATGGAACGAGAGGAGCAGCTC
The DNA here is from genome assembly GCA_025758705.1 of Goffeauzyma gilvescens. Taxonomy (NCBI): domain Eukaryota; kingdom Fungi; phylum Basidiomycota; class Tremellomycetes; order Filobasidiales; family Filobasidiaceae; genus Goffeauzyma; species Goffeauzyma gilvescens. Next base: position 2,523 of record JANGFI010001756.1, read on the forward strand.
AAACAAGAAGAAGCCAGACGAGACCTTGAAATTCGAATGCAGCGTGTACGTGACGAGGAGAAACGAAGGATACAAGAGGAGAAGGAGCGTCTGTCCAAGGAGAATGAACGTGAAGAACGACTTCGAGAGCGAGAGGACCGGATTCGAAGTCGAGAGGAAGCCGCTCAACAGAAAGAGTTGGAGGAAGCTCAAATTAGAGAGGCCGCCGAGAAGGAAAGGGAGAGGCGAGCCAAGAAGCGTGAAGCGAAACTCGCTGGCTTGCCCGACTCGGATGAAGAAGAGGACGAGGTGGCAAGTGAAGGCAGCAAGGATGCAGAAGAGGAGAGCGAAGACTGGGAACTTGCTTGTGAGATCTGCCATGAGAACGGGTGGAACCTCGATGAAGACCAACCAATCGCATGCTGTGAAAGCTGTGGCAGGTGGCAGCATATCACCTGCCACGACCGAGCCGACGATCGCGCTGGCAGGAAACGTCGAGACTGGGACAATACCGATTTTTACTGTCGAGAGTGTCGGAACAAGTTGGCAAAAGGGAACGCATCTACGTCCCCCAGCACAAAAATCGACGGTTCTCAACCGCAGCAACAACAGGCTCGAGGGACATTTGTCGTGTCTCAAAGTGCTGACGGTCCAGGAGGCTCCCCCAAGATTCACCTCAAAATGTCACAATCACAGAAGTCTGTGCAGTCTCAGCCGCAACCAAGCCTTCAACCTCTGCAGTTCCAAGAAAACGGTCACCAGTCGGCAGTGCCACGTCAACAGAATGTCCAACAGGCGCCAATCATGCAAACGTCGCCTGGTCAAACGTATGCTAACGGACCGCCCGGTGCCTCATCGCAATCACAAATGACCTATGGGTACGGTGGACGTTCGTTACCTGCCATGTCACCGCCAAATACATCGCAGCCTTATCCCGTCCAACACGGGACGCCACCTCATGTGGCGCAAAGATCGCCTCCTTCGGTGTTGGAGGCACAATCTCAAGACAAATATATGCAGTCATCTCGGCTGGGTTATCCTCAACCTTATCCAGGTCAGCAGCAGTCGATGCCGCAACATCACCCGCAGCTCTCGCCACAACAGATGCCATTTGTGCTGCAGCCGTCGGCACAGGCGCCGCCGCCGCAGTCGCAGGCCTATTACCGGGGAGCGCCAATGATGCCGTCGGCCCTCTCTCAGTCGCCGCCGAGGTCAGGCTATCCGATGCCGTCGATGCAGCAACAACAGCAGCACCAACAACAACATCAGCAACATTCTCAGTCGCCCTCGGCCATAAATCCTCAACAATATGCCCCATCGCCTTATCACATTCAACAGCCACCGCATCAGTCTCAACAGCAGATACGGTCGGGTCCACCTGTCTACCCTAGACCACCCGGTATGACCTCTCCATAGACATAGTTATCATGGATCATCATTATGAAATCATTACGTTACGACAGATCATCAAACATCGACCCGCTCGGTTCCTCTTCCTTGTCTCCCTTCTTCAGTTGCTTGTACTCTGCATCCATGTCCTCGTCGTCGCTTCCAGACTCTGGAGCCGCATTCTTATTCTCTAAGAACTCCTCGACCATACCTTTCTTCACCTGCTTGCCCGGCTGTAGCTCTTTGTATTCCCAATCCTTCTTCTTCTCTTTCTTTTCGCGACGCACGTCTCGCTTGTCTCTCCGATCCGTTTGGATTGACCACGCAGTTCGTCTTTCCTGCTGAGCTCTACGTTCTGCTCCTTTGCGTTCTCTTTCAGCTTTGATTTCAGCTTCGTTTGTTTTCGCAACCTCGAGTTCGGCTTGTCGCTGTGCTTCACGCTGCTTAGAGGTATATGCGTAGGCCTCGTAATCCACTTCTCGATCTTCCCAATCAATGTCGTCACCGGGCACGTCAAGCAACGATAAGTCTTCTCCTTTCTCTTCCATCTTTTGAAGCTGAGTGGAAAATTTCTGCCGACGTTCTCTCCATTCCTTGACTTCGGGCATTTTTGGTAGTCTGAGCAGGCCGAAATTGGTTGCAACACCAAAGAGATCGAGATCGTTGAGACGAAAGATGTAGGAGGCCTCATGCTTGGAGTAAGACCGGATGGCCGAGACAAAGGATTTGGCGGCCTGCAAGAGAATGTGTCAGCTTTGCGTCTTTCGCCCGTATTCACCAAAGAAACATCGCAACTCACCCTGTCTGCCAGATCACGGTCAGAAAGCACGATATCACGGATCTGCTCCTTCAACACGAAAGCCTCGGGGTCAATCTTCATTGCCAACGAGGACGACGCTTCGATCTTGTTCAAATCTTTATCCAATCTATTATGCCTTCTCAATGGAATCTTTCGGAGACCCAAGAACGCAGCGTATTCCTCTTCGGGACCCTGAGCCAACATGACTACTGATTTACCAGACCTGCCTGCTCGAGCTGTTCTACCTGCTCTGTGCGAAAATACCTTGGGGTCCGTTGGAGGATCATACTGAATGACGACGTCCACATCAGGCAAGTCGAGACCTCGGGCGGCGACATCAGTGCAGAGCAGGATCGATGGCGAGTCCGGCAAGGAAGGATGGCTTGTGAATTTCTCCATGGTCCTGGATCGCGCTGCTGGCGGGAGGTGGCCGTGCAGGGAGCAGAGGAATGTCTTGGAGAATTGGGGGAGTTGCGATAGCACACGGTAAAAATAATCGACGGCGGCGCACGTTGAAAAGTAGACGATGAATTTGGCATGTTGGCCGATGGCCGTTTCGCTCTGAAACAGTCGGAGCAGTTGGAGGGTCTTTTCTGATTGCGGACACACTAGGTAGGTGTTCTGGAGGCTTAGCGGTGTTCGTCTCTCTTGCTGCTCTTCCGTCTTGCGCTTTTTACCCTCCGTTGCTGGTACATCGCCATCTTCTTCCGGGGCAGCTATCTTCTTCCGCTTCGCCTCGACTCTCACAACCACCCTCGTCAAGTTTCTCAGGCCAGCCATCTCCAAGCCAGTCTGACCCTTCATGACGGGCCCACCGACGCCCAAATCCCTCTCGTTGAGGAGATCCATCATGGTCGCACTGAATAACCAATTCCTTCTCTGTCTAGGAACCGCCTTCCAGATTTCCATCATATCCTTCAAGTGGTCTTTGCTACCAAGGAGGGAATCAGCCTCATCGAGGACAAGCACCTCGAAATTTGAGAAGGACACATGCTTCCTTGCTCGTGACCAGGAGGAGTTGGAGGAGGAGGATGAGGACAGGGAGGTGTTGAGGTATCGAGAGAGTCGACCAGGTGTTGCGACAATGATCGGAGACGCTGGTGGGAAGAGGGAGTTGGTAGCAGAGGAAGTGGAAGAACCTTGGCCGGACGTGAGGAGGAGCGGTGAAGGGTAGTAGGATTCCAAGATTTGTGCCTCAGTCTCCTTCTCGCCCTCGTCTCCTGTCGCGACGTCTTCGTCTACCACGACGGCATTCTCCTTCAGCTGTCTTTGAAGCGCTTGAAAGAACTTGTCGAACACAGAATGGACCTGGACCGCAAGCTCTCTTGTTGGTACCACAACGATGGCGAACACCTCATTCTTTCTCAAGCCTCGTTTCCCTTGATCTCCTACTGCTCCCCCTGCAGTCTTCTCGGCAGCCAACTCAGATTCCCTCTTAATCAACCGTTCTAACACGGGTACGACATAACTCAAAGTCTTTCCTGATCCCGTCACAGCTTCGACGAGGAGATCCTTGTTACGCGCAATGGCAAGAGGTATTAAAGACCTTTGGATAGGAGTGAGTGACTGGAAGCCGAAATCTTCGTGGATGGCCCGAAGAATCCATGGGGTCAATGCCGGGTCGAGCCCTTCCCATTTACCGGCGAATGACGGTGCTTTGGAGAGTGAAGTGGCCATGGTGGTGGGGGAGGTCAGATTGCCTCTGGTATGTGACGATACCGTATGTGGGCTATCCAAGAGGGATATACTATTATCTATTTCAGACTTCTGATGAACTGCGAACGACATCATGAGATGAAGATCTAACGATTGGTTTCTGACCCCAAACTGCCACTTTGAAATCCTTTCGCTAAGCAAGTGTCAGAATTTCGAACTTCCCGTATTCAAAATCATCGAAGACGCGTGGTTAACGGACATTGCCTATTGATCTGATGTCCGCCGAGTATCTCCTTCCCTCTCCTCACTTGGAAAGTTAGTCGCAATCATCTTCACCTCGCCACAAAGAAGCTGGGTTCTTTTCGACAATGTTCTTGTCGTAGATTTCATGATCGCGCGACTGATATCTGCAACCATCTGCAGAATCCGTATTATTTGGCAACGACGACATGTCATCATAAACAAGCAAATGGTTTCTGTGAAAAGTCATTAGAGAAGCATTTTAGGAGGGTGGGGAGAGAGAAGGACGGAACCGATATTGCGGTTACGTTACGTCCCTGGTTCATTCGCCTGTTTCAAACCCGTTGACAGAACAAAGGAAGAGCAGAATCTGCGATGAAACAGTTCGTGACACAGGGAAAAGGAAGACAGCTTGATTTTCCTCCAGACGAGGGTAAAATCGAAATTAAAGTGACAGACGACTAAAATAAAAGAGAAGCTACCAGTTGTCAAACATTCAGAGAGCGAACAAAAGATGGAATCAAGGCAGAACAAGGGGAGTCCAGTCTCGACTCACATAGGTCCGACGCGATTGAGAAAAGACCAGGCGCTTAAGAATGGCAAATGGGACGAGGACCGAACGGAATGGATCACCCGTTGCAGCGGCAATGGAAATGAAAAGATATGAAGTTGAAATATAATATCAAGACTGACATGATGCTGGATTCGACAGTAGTGGTGAAGCAACGGAACACCTGGGCGCCCTTTCCCCCCCCCCCCTCACCAAAAGGAGGGCTGAGGGGGATGTACGATATTATACCCCGAATTGTATGTCCTGATTATATAGGAAGCTCCCACCGCAGCCTGCTCCGAGGCGCGACGGAGCTGCTGCAACTTGCCAAAAAGTTGACAAAAAAAGCGACAAAAAAAGATCATTTCCCACCCCGAGAGTCGAACTCGGCTCGCCCGCGATTTTTGTTCCGTTGAAGGAACTTGAAAAGCGGGTATACTAACCGATGTACTAGACAGGAGTTATTGATGAGGGTATTAAACCATTATTGTTAATAGCACAACCATGTTGGTTGGAGCTGGGGCGGACACATTCTCGTGACATCTCTGGGTACCTAATGACAAACAGCGGGCTCGAGTGTGACTAGCCTTGCAACAGGATAATTTGGACAGGGCGCAGCGTAGACAGTTGTTCCGTAGGATATCATAGACCACACAGTAGGTCTGCCCAGTAATGTTTCAAGTGCCAGGCAGGGGGATCTAGACGTCGCCAAATGCCGATAGTGCCGAAGCTCGCGCTAGCCCAGTCGCAAGTCTCGTGACGAGGGAAGCGGTCCCTTAAGGGTAACCAAATGGTGAAGACACAACAAATCAATTCGTTCAATCGGTACTATGCAACGACGGTTATACCAAGTACTGGTACATCCAGGGCAATAGAAACATATGCGAAAATCTGGAGACAGTCAGCGAAAAATCAACTAAAAATTACACAAATTTCCAGACCTAACCATCAAATCGCAACCGGCCTCATCATTAGTGGCATTTGAGCTCCCTTCTCCGGCTCGCTTTTCACCACCGGGCGGGTAACAAGGCTAAAAAAAGAGCTCAAGCAAGGGGGGAGGGGCGGCAGAGGGGTGAAAGAGTCTCAGCTATTGCATAAACTCCGCGTCGTGAAGAAAAGAGCAACTCACGAGGTCTTGCCCTCGATTTCTAACTTGGGAGTGCACTCATCAAAGTAGAAGGATCGTATGAGCACGAACAGAATGACTTTGATTTCCACGAGTGCGAATCGGTAGCCGCTGGACATAATTAGGAAGGCGAGGCATGTCGTTAGTCAATACTGAAGTTTTTTCAAAGACACTGCTCGCTGCAATCCTCACATGCAAGCTCGAGGACCACCAATAAAGGTCATAAGGTTACCCCATACACCAGGGAGACTCGCATTGGCGGGTTCCTTGGCTTCGAGCCATCGCGAGGGCCTAGCGGTCGAGACAAAGCGCGGTGATTAGCATTTCCAACAATCAGCTTCCCACGGCATTGAAATTCACCTAAATTCATCTGCATCGGTGCCCCAAATCTCTGGGTCTGTGTTCGGTGCAAGAATAGCTGAGTGAAGTAATGTTACGATTAGTAAATGCATATCCTGCAAAGATCCCAAGGAAGAAATTTCACTCACGGATCATGACCGACGTCCCCTTGGGAACATGAACACTATCCATGAGTTGACCGTTCCTACCCTTCACAGGCATGCTCAGCGGGAGAGTGACATCGACGGCTGCATCGCGACGAGTCATGGGGACAGGCGCCATTGTGCGCAAAGACTCGTGAACGACGGCGTCAAGGAAGGGAAGGGCATTGATGATGTCCCTGAAAGAGATGGCTCGGGGTCAGACTACTGTAATGAGGCGGCCACTACAGTCGGGACTCACATGCCGGGCTGCTCATCTGGGACTTCTAAGCACTCCTTTCGAAGTTGTTCTTGGATTTCGGGCAGCTGCGATAATTTCCATAGCGTCCAGGTGAGAGCAGTGGACGAGGTTTCTTGGCCAGCTATTCGTAGATCGAGCAATTAGTAAACACACCCACCATGTATGCTTCATTTGCAGGAGAACTTACCGAGCATAAACGTGGAGATCTGGCCAACCACTTCTTCATCCGTCATTCTCTGATTCTCTTTTAGATCCGGGTCCATGTTGGCCCTCACTGTCAAGATACATACGATCAGCCCAAGTCGGCAAGTGCTGCGGATTCCATCTGATATCACTCACCGATTAGCGAAAGCAAGTCTCGACCACGAGGGCTCTTTTCAACCAATTGATTCTCTCCGTCACGCACGGCTTTCTTCTTCTGCTCAACGAGTTCCTATAGGAGGCGCGAAGTAGCTAATGAGAAATCATCGAATTGATATTTTGTGGTCAAACCCGCCTCACCTTTCCGATTCTTGTCGTCACGGCGAGACTGTGCTTGATAGCCCTGTTTCGGGCGTTGGGCTGATCGTAACGAGCAAGACGCATTGTTATTACATTCCACGCATTGCTGATAATGATCTTGTACTCACGATGTACTTGCCATAGGGCATGATGCTCATTGCGACTACCCAGGGAGTAATTGCCTAAATAGGTGTATCCCATATTCAGCAACGGTTTATCTTGCCACCTGGTAAAAAAAACCTTGGCTAACTCACGAATCCGACCTTGAACATGTCGTAAAAAGCCACAGCCAGTTCGTTTCTGGGATTAGACAGAGAATGAAAGTCGTAGTCGAAGCCGGCGAGACCTATGACGTCGAGAGTTGTCTTGCCCAGCCATGGATATATATCGACCCGGGTCGACTTATCCTCGTCCTCGCCCACTTCTGTGGCGAGGTAGCCTCGAAGCTAGACGAAAATGGAGAAGAGAGGAAGGATTCAACATCTTTTTCGGTCAACGATGCTGTAAATGAAGCTAACCTCGTAAGCCTTGCTGAAAAAGATCGGGGTGGCGTTATCCCTGATCTGACCGGGGGCGAACGCTCTGTGAGAGAAGATCAGAAGGATTCAGCCGTTATCTCACACAATGGGGGTCCAGAGTAGCAGGGGAGAACGCTCAAGCTCACGGGTTCATGATCTTCTTCTGCCTCGTGTGATCGGCTCCCTCTGCGAAAAGCAAACCTTTACCGAGAATCTCCGCCAAGCTCTCCCTCGTGTTCTCATCCTTGGGAAAGTCATTCGCGTGCGTCAATATATACTTCAACGCCAACGGATCGGCGGTCCAGATTCTGGGAGCTCCAAGGATACCTTTGTAGAACAAGGTCCGACCATATTCTTTCATCCATATCTTGTGCTGTTCTCCTGGACCAGCCTTTATGATCTCGGCAAAGGATCCAAAGAGCCAGCTATTCGATTTTGGTCCCGGGAGATTCTTGTAAGGGGCCCTGTAAATGATCCAGAAATATTGATAGAATACAGCCCAAGATAATAAGCCCGCAAGTGTAAGGACGATCTCGAGAGGAGAGAGAGAGATGGCAGCGAGAGCTCGCTCAGCGTAGTAAGCGAGTGATTGAGACGACATGGTGGATGGTGGGACTTGGTCGTCGAATCCGCCTCTCAGTGAACCAAACGGGGCAGGTCAGGCGAGGATTAGGTTTACTAGATACCATTATTTCATCAAGATGGCATGTCAAGGACTTCGAATAACATGCGAACTGTCGTGGGATCCTGAAAGCACCGGAGACTTGTGGTGACTCTTGTTGAGATTAGCAATAAGAAGCCCCCTTACTCACCGGTGCGTTTGGACGACGCAAACGCTTCGTAATGCCAGCCGCTTTGCCGAGCCGAGATCGATTCGATTCGATTGGGGAGGTGCTATACAGCGCGGAACAACCGGGGAGTGGAGGCCCGGGGGGGGGAAGCTTTAACATCGTATGGGATTCATTTTGATTTCCCTTGGTTACTGGGAGAGTTTGGCACATCCGTCACAGGCTACTCGCCTTTTACTAGTCGCCTCCGTGTACCTTGCTCACTATCCCAGGTTCGAATTTCTTCCCGTCCTTTATTGGACAACAATCACCTTTTTGCACGTTTCGGCGCAAGTTACTCCGGTTTGTTTTTGTCTTCGATTTCACAATGCTTCTAAAGCCAGCTGCGTCTATATAGACAGAAGTATAAGCAGCCTGCGCACCTGTCAAGACGACATAGTGCTCAGACAAACTGTCCTGCCGGGGCAAAGGGTCCATACAACGATATGATATGTTCTAATATGATGTGGATCAGCGATATTCAACCAATCTCCTCCCTTCCAGATTCGCGTGGCGCCCTATACCACACTTAATGGTCTCTTGCTCCTGCCAGAGGAATATCAGTTTTCGTCTCTGTTCTGTGCTTAAAACCCGATATCGGACTGCCGCTCTCGTCGCTGATACGACTCTCAGCTGAAAACGCCTGACTGATTGAAAGCTGAATTGGCACCGGAAGGTCGGGGGCGACGTTGACCAAAGTTGAATCTATTGCCGTCTCTGTTGCCCGGTCTCTTTCCATCCGCGTCGTCCTCGTTGTCCACACTCCCACTGATACTCGCTCTCTGGTTTGACTAAATCTGATACGTTTCTGAGATTCGAACAGCCAAATCTTTCGATGACATCCATCGCGCCTGCTTATTCGCTGCAGTGTCGTATAGCGTGGGATGGGCTTAGCACGCCGCAGTGTCCTTGGTAAGATGATGCATCCAAGCAAGTTCCTACAGTACGTCTACGGGACCAATCGGGGTTGAGAAATACCGGTGCTGCTTTTTTTTGGTCCCTTCGAGGTTGTAAAAGGATATGAATATTGCCATAGACCACCGGAGAACTGGATTTCATTTAATTATCCACTTGAATCTGGAGACGAGAGACAAAAGTACTAATCGTCAGGCGAGGGGACGAACAGGTACGCATTCACGGGCGACTGCACTTACGGAACAAGATTTCAAGGAATCACTCATTGCACCCTGGTTGTCTTCGAAAAACTGACCCCAGTGCACAAGATAACTTTCCTTCCGGTCCTTACCCTCGATGAAAAAGGCAAGGTTCATGATTGGCTTTGCGACATGTTTGAGTGTATGAAGAACGCTCAGTGAAGGTATCCCTGCGAGAAGAGAAAGAGCGCTCAGCCTGTGTGAACCAAAATAGGGAAGCAGATATCGTCCGCAATTGACCAGGCCGAACAAATGTGGAAACATGATACTAGGGCCGAGAAAGCTAAGGAAGAGCAAGGACGACATTGCCTGATACTGCAGCTTGGGGGAACAGGGATCTTGCTCAGCCACCGTTTTTTTTTCAGCGAGGCGAAAATGATCCGGAGGAAGGGCGGGGCGGAAAAATAGACCGGGACTGCCAGATGTCGTTCCAGATGCCGCTCACCAAGCTCTTTAGCTGTTGGTATTCTATGAGCACCTTTCTATAAGGTTCGGAAGCCTCGTGCTATCAGTCTTCAATTCGATTTCACTTTTACAGATATGTCGAATTTCCGGACCAAGAGTGGCTCGCAGATAATCCCTAGATTGGATTTTGATGACCGTGTCCAAGATGCGGGTGAGTGGTGTGTTGCTTCAAAAAAGAGTCGCAGAATCTGGTATTGAATTTTCGCGGTCAGCTACTACTTCAGATCCCCAGGTAGACAACACCACACGTACACCTTTGCACTTCCGATTGCAACAAAGTGACCATCAGATTCTTGAGTCGACCGTTAGCCATCGCAATCCTACTGATCACCTGGCTGACACCAGTAATGACCCTGAGCGACGGTAGCCTGATCTTGAAATGATGTCGAGCTTGATGTTGGACAGACACAGGCGGGGAAAGCTTTTTTTTCATGGTTGAATGCCGAAATGTCGATGCAGCGACATAATGAGATCGGGAGACGAAAGTCGAGATCACCGGAAAATGGGAAAGAAAGGGACGGAACTCCCCTCTTTTCCGGTTTACATACTTCCCTCCTATCCATGGTGTTGTCCCTGTCAGCCCAAGACCGTACAATCGAATATCCAAGAGAGGATCACTTGAGTCCCCCTTGGGTTTAGCAGTACCATAATAATTCAGTCCACCAGCGCTCGCTTTCCTCGACATCCTTCGCAATCTCGATCAGATGGAGGCTGACGATTGTCCCAGCGGGTTGGTCGGGTTGAAAGTGGAGGAGTAAAGCTCGAGAATGAGAGAAGTCTCTTCGCGGGGAGTGCCCAGGCGCAGGCTCGAACATAGGTTCCTATCAATCTTCTCATACACGTCCTATAAACCTCTGACTCACCGATCCCTTTCTTGAAGATGAATGGGCGTAGCGTCAAATGCAGGAATGGAGCAATAGGTGGCGATTGGAAATCTTGTGTGCACAGCTTAAAAAAAAAAGTGATTACGCAAGATGAAACTGGACGTCGATCTGGACTGGTGATGCGATTTTGACCGGTGATGTGCACTACAGCGAAGATGCTAGAAAACTTATCACGGAGAAGGAATGACCTGCCAATATCAAGATTGGTAGTCCGACATACAAAGATATACAGATTGGGAACATCTCATTGCTTCTTAGAGGAATGAAACGGCGAGTAGACACATGCGCCTCTTTTGACCGCGTCTCCCATGCACTCGTGCATACCAGGTGGCTTTAGAACGAACTGATCGTCAACTGTGATGTGATAAGCCTGATGGAGGGAGGGAGACGATATCTCCTTTGACACTGAAGAAATGATATAACGAATGAAATGCAAAGGGGGACGCTCCGTGTTGAATGATACTTAACCTTGGTTGCTGTAGATAAAAAGTTGATGAGGGGTTGGTGATATCAACGAGAGCGAGAGGACATAGAAACCGATTAGAGAAGTGATCGAAAGATGGCTGAGATGGGCGAGGATACGCCAATCAAAACGAATTTGATCGTTTCGATGCATCCACATGCAGCGAACCGATAAAGAGTCCAGAGGGTTATGAGGGTGGTTTCTTGGTTTGCGTTGTTGTTATTGTTGATTGAAAAAAGTGAGTTGCTCGTCGAATATTGATGCCATGGGAATCATATGAGGGAAGCAGAGATTTTCAAGGGGATTACAGGATCATAGCCAAGATGTATGCTGGTGAAGATCAACCTCTCTCCCAGGGATCCACCCTTCCGCCCGTTTTCCGCCGTGATGAAGGGGCAACCGCAACCTGGGCACTTTGTTCTGAAAGGTGTTGATATATCTTGCAATTTACCTCACTAACATCAACAATTCCCCGCTAGTACATTGGTTAGTATATCCGCTTTTCAAGTTCCTTCAACAAGAACAAAGATCGCGGGCGAGCAGGGTTCGATTCCCTGGCGAGGAAAAATTTCTCTTTTTTGGAAACTTTTTGTAAGGTTCAGCAGGTTGATTGACCTTTTAGTAGGCCGGAGAGCTTTCAAGATAAAATCATAATGCACATCTGGGCCTCCGTGTGCGGCGTCCTATGGGGCTCGGCTTATCTTCTTGAGTTTTTAATTGGGTTATTTGCCCTCTTCGGTACAGAATCCCGATCGCGAGCGAGCAGTCCGTCCAGTGTGAGAAGTGCACCTGTCGCAGCGAACAATACGCATTTTCTACCTTTATTCATCAAACCGAGAAGTTATCACCCTCTGACCCAGTTCTTCAACAAAAGCTCGGCAACCAACCGCCAAGAACGAGGGAAGACAATACATTCTCTTGCCACATTCCATTTTTTGCGGGCGGCAAATTTCTTCAACGAGGGCTGTGTTGTGTATAAATCCGCAAAATTTGAAGCCTGACAAGGACCTCAACACCCCTGGCCTGGTATCAGAGTATTTCTAAAAGTTGGCTAACCTGTCTCAGAGGAATACGCCTCAGAGCAGTGACGTCTGCCTTGCTTGGTTGCTGCTAACACGACGCTCTTGAGCCATCGTGCAGGGAAATCTTCTCTCGATCAAAACAAGTCGGTCGCAAGAGTGCTGAACTCGGACGGACTTGGTCGCAAAAGGGGAGGTCAGAACTATTACGTGATAATGTTTGTCCCCCCAATGTTCTCCGGATCCGAATCCAACCCCCCTTTTGAATTCGTTCTCGTCGGTGGGAGGAAAGTTCATGCGGGAAAAACAAAAGAAAGTCAAATAATGAGGTCGTGTCACATCATGATCGAATTGACTTGGTGTGCAAAAGGTTTTGTATATGAGACGAAGATCCAACAAAACCTTGCGTGAGCAACTTACTTACGTGAACCTCAACGCTGTGTATCAAACCACCCTAATCAGCGCGTCGATCGCAACGCATCGCATTCCCCATCTCACACGCAAGCTAGCACACTATGGCTAAACGAGGTGCAGATGATCAGTTGACCCGGGAGGAAGAAGAATCAGGCCGAGGAGGTCGAGGCGGCGAAGAGGTGAGGTGTCTCTCCATGCATTCACATAGATACCGATCGCAATCGCTGACATCTCTTCATCGTGTCACAGGATCCTGAGGACCAACCTCGCGAGGCATCAGCCGATCAATTGGCGGGTAGGCGTATTAGGGGGCTTCCGAAAAGGAAAGGGTTAGGAAATGTGAGTACGAGGTTATTGGCACATTATACGATGACCCGACTTTAATCACTTCTATATCTCAGGCGGCACCTGCGGCACCTGCCACCTCTCCCTTCTCGTTCGGCGCATCTGCACCGGCGCCCACGACAACATCCGCCTCACCATTCTCCTTTGGAGGTCCATCGCCTGCGCCACCGACTTTCTCATTTGGCTCGTCGGCTTCTCAGCCCAGTCCAATTGCGCCCTCAAAGCCGACTCAACCATTTGGCGGGTTTGGCGTGCCACCATCCACCGCCGATTCGAAGTCGCCCTCTTCCTCGGCCCCTTCCAACCCCCCTACCGTCGGTTTCGGGTCGCAGCCTGTACCCGTCGTTCCTAAGCCGAATGGAGCGCAGAACGAGAGGGGAAACGAGCCGAAGGCAGCCCCTGCTTTCGGAGGATTCTCTTTCGGATCACAACCTGCCACCACCACGAATAGGAAAGCGGAAGAGCCTACTACGAACAAACCGTTTGGGGGGTTCGCGTTTGGATCCGCAGCGAAGCCACCTGCCCCAGTCAAAGCCACCACTAACGGGGAGATTAAAGAGTCTGCAGCACCCAGTCCGTTTGGTGGCTTCGCTTTCGGCTCAGCCGCTAAACCAGCTCCGAAAATCTCAGAACCATCGACCAATGGCTCGAGCAAGGATTCTGCTGCACCCGGTCCATTTGGTGGATTCGCCTCTGGAGCATCTGCTAAACCAGCACCTAAAGCCACGGAATCATCGACCACCAGCGAATCGAATAAGCAGGTTGCTGCACCCAGTCCATTTGGCGGTTTCGCCTTTGGCTCAGCTGCTAAACCAGCACCGAAAGGCTCAGAGCCATCCACCAATGGCTCGAACAAAGAGTCTGCTGCACCCACTCCATTTGGAGGGCTCTCGTTTGCCTCGGCTCCTGCAACACCAGCTACCATCCCAGAAGCCTCCAAGACGCACGTAGAGGCCAAGGCGGTAGTTACGTCGCCGGCGCTGCCCTCATTCGGTACGACGACGATCACGGAGAAGCGCAAAGCCCCCGAGACCGCATCCTCTGCGGCTGACGGAGACGACGAGAAGCAGGTCTCATACTTGAAGAATATACGCGGTCTCAACGAGTCTCTTGTGCGAGCACTCAACGTCAAGCTTCGTGAGGATCCGTTTGTAGACCTGGCTGACGCCATGATCTCGTTGAAGGGCGAGTATGAGAGTCGGGTTGCGGATTTCAGAAAAGTGGCTGGCATTCAACAACCGAAGGCACTGGAAATTGTCGAGGCTCCTGCTCCCAAAAAGAGCCGCCCGGATGTCGCGAAACCTGCAATTGTTTCCGGACCACCTAAAGTCGGTTCATTCACCTTGCCGGCGTCGACCTCATCATCCGACTCATCAACCGGCTTCAAACCAACTGTCCCCGTCGCGAGTTCCGCGCCATTTGGTGGGTTCTCCTTTGGCGGCCAGACGGTCAAGCTGACCGAAAAGCCTGCGGAAAAGGCCTCCGAGGAGAAGCCTGTCGAAAAGGCGACAGAACAGCCCGCAGCGATCGGCTTAGGCTTCCCTTCTGGCCGACCCAAAGCTTCGAACGCGGCGAGCAAAATCGTTCAAGACGTGCTCAACGAAAAACCGGCACAGGCCCCCTCCTCGCCCTCCTCAATGTTCGCGATCAAACCCTCTGTAAAGCCAGGAACTAGCGAGAACATGGTAGTCCCTCAAACATCATCCCCGACCCCTTTCCTCTTCAAAGCATCACCTGCTTCGACGTTCTCAATGGGTAGTACCGGTGCCAGCGGTGCAGCCGGCGCAGGATTCTCTTTCAGTTCCCCCGCCAAACCACGCAATATGTCCGCTGGCTTTGGCTTTGGAACATCGTCTCCTGAAGGAGCCAAGGCGGCTGAGCCTACTAAAGAAGCAGCAGCTCCTGCACCAGCCTCTCCCTTTTCGTTCGGTGGTGCGAGCACGGCTAGCACGTCCGGCTTCTCATTCGGCGCGAAGCCTGTAGCTGCTCCCCCAACGTTCAGCTTTGGCGCGCCAGCATCTGCGCCCGCCAATTCAAGCACTCCCTTCTCTTTCGGCGCGAAGCCTGCTGCTACACCCGCCGCGCCGCCTGTGACCACCGATAACGCAGACGAAGCGCCTGTAGACACTCAAGTCGATTTGACCTCAGGATCAGGTGAAGAAGACGAGATCACCGTCTGGGAGGGCCGACTGGCAGTCAAGGAGTTGGAGAAAAAGGAAGATGGTACGATGGCTTGGAGCGCGAATCGTATAGGAATTTTCAAATTGAAGAAGCAGAAGGGGAATGGAGAGGACAAGGAGTTGAAGAGGAGAATCTTGATTCGACAAGATCCTTCGGGGAAGATATTGGAGGTGAGTCAGCGCACACACACATCATTGTATCTGAACTACAGCTGACCCCTTCACCCGTTTAGAACTTCGCTCTGAGCGCCATCATCAAACTATCGCAAAGGACCCCAACACAATTCTCCCTCGCGATCGTCACGGAAGGTGGTCCCAAGGATCTCCTCCTAAGCTTTGGTAAGAAGAGTGAGACTAATGACCCAATGCAGAAGTGGGAGGCTATGAAGGCTGCTGTTCTCCGCGAGCGCAAGGCTCTGGGACTGCCAGATCTCAAGGACGTGTAACGTTCGAATCATGTGCTATATATACCATTATTCCTCAAAACTTGGGTAATGTTCGTTTGGGAGCCTGCTTTGACTTGTCTGCTGCCTTGAACGTATACGTAGATTTCACAATCTCGATGGATGTGTTTCGGGGTCTGGTACATGAAGAATCAGCTGCTGCGTGAAAACATCTAGCCATTCATTGACTCACTTGGGCGCGACACTCTTGCCTACCGCAGCGCTCGGTTGGCGCTTGTTCAACACCGACCTGATACTCCTTGTCTGCCTGACCTCCTGCACATCCTCATCGATCTCAATCGGGTCATCTCCATTGATGTATTCCTCATCGGAGCCCCAGTAATCGTCATCAGGAGCAAATACGTCTTGAGCACTGGAGCGGTTCGCGAGCTGGACTCCTACTTGGGTCTTCTTCGCTGAAGCCTTCTTCGAGGTCAGTTTAGTTTTGTTGATCTTCGGTGTCTCGACACGGAACGAAATAATCATTGCCTTTTTGCCGGACAAGTAGTCGCGGTACTTCGTGCCGAGCTGTGATACCAAGTGTTTAGTGGGTGTCACTCCTTACACGAGGACGAGGAACTCACCTTTAGATACGACGTGGAATACCCCGCCCCATTGACCATGATGTTTTCACCCAGCAGCTGCTCAATGGCCATATGCTCAAAGATCCGCTCGACATCAGATATAGGCACATCTCGTCCGCATCCGTGGTGAGGATTATTGTCTCCTTTCCCCCTGACGCCTCGGAAACAAGCAATCGCCTGTGGCATCGTCATTCGATCCTCTGGACCCATCGACTGAATCATCTTCAATGCCTTGATCACTGTTCTCGAGACGTCTCTCTTTTCTATCTGCTGCTTGTCGCCGTTTATGCAAACGTCACAATTCATGGCACACTCCTTGGGGTCGAACGCCTCGTCAAAGAAGCGGAGGACCTGGGTTCTTCGACAGTCGACTCGGTTGCTGCAGTAGCGAATGACTTCACGGACACTGTCTCGATTCCTTTCCTTTTGCTCGGGGGAGAGTTGCTCATCTCGATCGATCATCCGCAGATGACTTTGCGCATCTGCACATAGTCAATACGGGTTAGCGCCAGCAAACGGTCTACGGTCCTGCTACGGTACTCACCTGGCCAATTGTAATAGAGCACGCAATGAGCCGCCTGGCCGTCTCTTCCGGCTCTACCCGTTTCTTGGTAGTAGCCCTCGAGCGATTTGGGCATGACGTAGTGACAGACCCATCGGACATCTGGTTTGTCGATCCTGCGAAGCAAAAGAAAATCTCTTAAGACCTGGCGTGATCCAGCGTGCAGAAAAGCGCGGCTTACCCCATTCCGAAAGCAATCTGAAAGGAATGGCAAGAAAGTCAGCGTGCGTCTTATATACCTTGTTACTTCGCTCGCCGACGCTCGCCTTCGGCTCACTCCAGTCGTCGCTACTCACAGTTGCAACAATAATCTCAAACTTGTTATGCTGCCATTCCTTCTGAATCCTACTCTTGTCTCCCTTGGACATACCCGCGTGATAGTGATGTGCTCTCAAATCGAACTTGTCCCTCAATTCCTTTGCTAGCTTTTCGCATCCGTCTCTCGATAACGCGTAGATGATACCACTTGCACCTTGAGGCTGAGTCTTGATGAATGCGTGGATGTCCTGTAGCGTCGCCTTTCCCTTTTTAGGACGGACCTCGTAGTGGAGATTTGCACGGTTGAATGACTCGGTGAAGCAGGCAGAATCCTGCATGCTCAAGACGCGCCGAATGTCGTGTTGGACTTGGGCATTGGCGGTGGCAGTCAATGCCATCATGGGTACGCCCGGGTACTCTGTTTTGAGACTACCTAGCTCTCGATAGTCGGGTCTGAAATCATGACCCCAGGAACTTACACAGTGAGCCTCGTCAATGACAAACCTCGCCAACTGTTTCCTCTGATGTAGACTTCTGAGCATGTCCCTCGCTTGACCGCTACCTTTGAGCATCTCGGGCGTGATGTAGACAATCTTGGTGTAAGGTTCGGGCATGTAGAGTAGCCGCATGGCTTCTCGTCGATCTGCCATGCTCAAATCACCGGTGAATGCGATGGCGGGAATATCGAGGTCGATAAGGTGTTGGCATTGGTCCTGGATGAGCGAAATGAGCGGTGATACCACGAATGTGACACCTCGGGTGACACCTGAGTGCACAACCGCGGGAAGTTGGTAACACAAACTCTTTCCTCCGCCCGTAGGCTTCAGCACGAACACGTCTTTGCCCTGCAACACCGCATCGATGGACTCCTTTTGATTCTTTTTGAACTTGGCCATTTTGAAGATACCCTTAAGCTTCTGCTTGAGTTCCTTGGACCATGGGTAGATGACCTCGGGCTCGTTTCTGAGCTGTGGCGGCGAGCTTCCTTCAGCATTCAGCCTGGTGAACGCCGTTGGCTTCTCTGGCGAAAAGATGGACAACTCCTCGAGCACGGCAAACTCGTCTTCGACGTTTGCGGGAGGATTTCGGGGCCTTGACGGGCCCGCGATAGCCTGTGCAAGACTCATGCTGCTAGCCGGAGGATTTGGGTGAATCTGAAGGGAACCTGGAGGTGTACGCTTTAGACTGGGTCGTACTCGTTTAGGAGACATGATCAGCACGTCCGCGTCTTCTGTTGATTCCCACAGCGGCTTCGTCGGTGCTACCTGTTCTTTCGCGACTTCCTCAATCGAGTTATCCAGTATCAGCGACTCAGACTGTTTACCTGAACTAGATAGAGTCTTGTCGGATCTCAAAGACGGACGGTCGCTCCCCGATGAGTGTGCGTGCAGCGGCGAGACCTGTTTTCTCCATTGCTCGATCGGACGCACAGGGGTCATTTCAGACGAGGGGGCAAGTAGCGGTTGTGGTGGTTGTAGTTGTCGGGCAGAGGGGGATGGTGAACCGGCTGTAGAGGATCCGCATGCATTGAGATTATGGTTGATGCCGCTGTTGTTATTGTGATTCGCTCCAGTAACTTTGACAGCCTTGATCTGCTCGTTGAGATCCTTGATCCTCTTAGTGTACATCTTTAACTTGACGTTCTCCAGATCTACGTCCACCATCGGGGTGTCTTCTTCTTCCTCTTCATCGTCGTCATCCATCTGGGATGTTGCAGCCACGATCTTCTCGAGTACCTCGATTTTCTCAGCCTGGGCCTGCCTCAACATCTTTTCAAGATGTTCAAGCGATTTGACTCGGGTGGACTTTGATGATCCCCCTGTAGCAGGTGTTGATACCGTCACTCCTCCAGAAGCAGCTGCACCAGGAGCTGACATGTTCCTGACCCTCATTGCACCCGTTGTCGGTGTACTCATACTACCGATCCCCGGTTCCTGTCTACCATATCTCTCCGCAGCAAATGGGTGTTCGTGCTCGTCAGACCAACGTTTTATTCCTCGAGTCGATTTCAAAGACAAAGGAAGAGGAAGAGGGGCAGAAATGGGTAGGGGCAGGGGAGCAGATCTACTTGATCCAGAAGATCGTGGTGATGGGATTGTTCGGGACGGTCCTCCGATGGACTCTTCCGCACGGACACCACCTCCCCCACTGACGCGCAATCGAGAGCTGTTTATGGCGTCTTGACCGTCTTGTCTCCCTTCGCCTCTTCCGGAATCCTTCGATTCCGATTTGAACTTGTTCTCATCCCGCAGTTGTAGCGCTTTGTTGATACTGTTAGATCTAGAGATCGCTCCTCCTGACGGGGGTCTTCGAGCCTGTAGTTGCTGCTGTTGAGGACCGAGAGTGAGAGAGCTCGCATGGGGATTCGTATAAGGAGGCGACTGTTCAAGACTGAGTTTGCCCTTATTACTCGATTTCTCGGAGGTACTAGCGCGTGTTGACGATGTTTCTCCTTCTCCGACACCTAGTCCGTACCCGGACCGTTTCACCGGACTGGCGGGAACGAGGACGTCAGGTCGTGATGGGGGAGGTCTGATCGATACGGTAGCAGCAGCGGTCGAACAAGAAGGATGTACTTTCAGCTGACGATTCGATTGAAGTTTGAGAAGAGCATCTTGGAGATTATTGCGAGGGGTCGTCATGATATGATTGGGGGCTTAGGTGGTGGTGGTGGTGGTGGTGGTGGGGGGGCGTATTGATGAATTGTCGTTGGTCGTCCTCACACCATTTCTACTGAGGGAGCTAGTATTAAAAGGTGTTCGATTTACTTCCCTTTTCAGCAGCTTGCAACGATATATGCCAATTTGTTGTCGCACTGATGATGATATATGATCGATAATGATGATATTGCATAGACGGCATTGGTGATTGGAAGGAGGCGGAACCAGGTAATCATCCATACCGCGATTTTAACGAATGAGGGCAACGGGCGAGCGGCGGGACGCGGGTGGACTGAGACGTGTAAACAAACAAAATGCAGGTGCCATGTTTTACATAATCAGATTCATATGGTCCACTCATCAGCCCCCCCCCCCCCCGGGCCGCCCCCGCTCCCCTTTTTTTCCTTTGTTTACTTTGTCGTCGTTGCGATCCACATTCGGAGAATCGGGCGTCTCACGCGACGCGACCATCCAGAATTCTTTCTTTGCCTTTCATGACGACGAAGCCAGACGCGAAAGTGAGAGAAGAGGAGAGAGAAGAGCGACGAGAGTTCATGAGGATCAATCGACTTCATATCTTTGATGAACATGACTCGGTGCTATCCCTGAAAGTGGCTTTGAACAAATGGGATGTCATGGATATAGTATCAGTTTCAATATCGTCGACACAATCGTTTGAGCCATATCGATATTGCCTTCCAGTGATCAATAAAGGACGCTAAAGTGATCGATCGGAGGTACGCGCCACTTGATCATTGGAAACCCCTCATCCCCCACTCCACTCTGTTTTTCTCTTTTTTCCCCAAAATCTATCCCACGATGTCGCGACTCGGACTATCCTCAAGATCCGGAAAATCCGCTTTCGTCTCCCCCTTCGCACGACCTTCTACCCCTTCTACGTCGCTCCAGAATCCTCAATCCACCTCCACTCCCAGCAAAGAAGGCTCAAATAAACGAAAAGCCGAAGCCACAGATGACTACGTTCCAGATTCTGCAGACGAGGAGGAAGATGCACCAAGCTCGACAGGCTCTCCAGAGGGATCCAAGAGGATCAAGGCCGGAGGAGGAGGGTTGAGCACCAATGGGCGCGCAGTGAATGTCAACGTCGGGCATGTAAAAATGACACCGACTTTCCAGGCTCAGTCCCTAGGCGGAGTACCGCACGGATCGGGATACGGCATGGCGAAAGAAGCTCAGGAAAAACTACCCTCTTCCTACTGGATGGTCCAATGGCGAAAACCCCAGTCGAAGAAACACAAAACCTGGGATGGAGACGGGGTGCTAGTGGTTAGAGGGAGTACTTGCACGCTGTTCGATATGAACGAAACAAGGATTGGAGGAGCTAATTTCACAGCGGGGGAAATAAAGCCAGGGGACGAACTCAGGGTCGGTGGGAAGGATATTGAGATTGATCATGAGATTTCGGCAGCGAAGTGAGTTCTTGTCTTCGAGTGGGTAGGGACGCCATTGCGAGAGACTGGCGAGCACTGACGGGACCGTCATTGCGACTACTGTAGATACCTCGATGGATCGTGCTACGGTCGCGATAGTGCCGAAGTCGCTTTTAACGCTCGATCCTCCGGTCCGGCTGCTGCCCCCTTCAAAAAGCTTGTAAGGTCCGCCAGCACTGCCTCTGCCGCTTCGACCAGCTATCGAATAGTTGACTCGGCTTCTTTCTATGGAAGTGCGAGCTCGAACCAAACCATCCAGCAGAAAACGAGTGTGCCGAGCCCAATGGGAGTAGTTGCGGCGGCCAGGCTCGCGCCAGCCGCATCTTCAGGATCAAAGTCGACGGGGAAGAGTGGTGGAGCACCAGTGAGCTTGAGGATGGGGCTGACAAACGAGACAACAGCGGTCAAACATTCGAAAGTTTTCGAGCCCAGGTAAGCCCTCTTCTTGATTATTGGCTTTAGAGAGGGGGTAGTCCTGACATTCATAACTCCGCAGGTTCGATCCCACGAAGGAAGGAGCCATCGTCATGAGGCGACCCTCGAAAGCTCATCAAGATGTGTGGAACAAGAAGTGAGTGGAAGGTGCCACTACCACGAGATACACCATTTGTCCTTCATTGACATCCTTCTCGTTCTTAGGAGACTCGATGTCGTCGACGTGGTCGTCAACCCAGACTTGGCAGCCAGTCTCCGACCACACCAGGTTGCGGGAGTTAAGGTGAGCCGCAATTCCTCGTTTGGGTCCAAGTGTGCTCTGATCTGACGCGTATGCTCTCCCGGTCTGCTTGCAGTTCATGTACGAATGCGTAATGGGTATGAAGAACACTGGTGGAGCAGGGTGTATATTGGCTGATGAGGTAAGATTACTTGAATATTGGAATCCTCTTCTTGCCGCTGAAAGTTTCACCCACTCCGTGCACCACAGATGGGACTGGGTAAAACGCTGCAAACGATCGCGCTCGTCCAAACTCTTCTTCAGCAAACGCCCTACCGAGGCGTCAACGAGACTGGTGTCATTGGCAAGGTCCTCATCGTCTGTCCCGTCTCGCTTGTACAGAACTGGAAGAAGGAGTTCCGAAAATGGATTGGAAATCACGGTGTCGGTGTCTTCGTTGGGACCGGTGATAGGCAACAGATCCGACAATTTACCAGTAGCAGGAGTCATCAGGTGCTTCTTATCGGATACGAAAAACTTCGAACTGTTGCCGACGTTCTCGCAAAGTGCCAACCGCCAATTGGTCTTGTCGTATGCGACGAGGGTCATCGACTCAAGTCCAAAGATAACAACAACAAGACCATCAAGGCGTTCGAGTCCCTTCAGACGAAGCGACGCATCATCTTGTCTGGAACTCCACTGCAGAACGACCTCGGAGAGTTTTGGGCAATGGTGGGTGATACTCTCTGGTCTTCATGCGAAAATGGTGACTAACATGTGGTTACGTCTCCAGTGTGACTTTGCCAACCCAGGGATCCTCGGATCATACTCCAGCTTCAACAAGATCTATGAGAAGCCCATCCTCAAGTCGAGAGCGCCGAAATGCTCTGCGAAGGACCAGGAGCTCGGGCAGGCCAGGGCGAACAAGGTGAGCGCCCTAGTTCGGGGGTACTTCTAATTGCATTCTAAACAATCCCGCCTTCTCTCAGCTCGGCGAGATCTCGGAACAGTTTATCATTAGAAGAACCGCCGATATCCTTTCCCACTACCTGCCTCCAAAGCGTGAGTCATGCATCCGCCGGCAACATGACCAGCTACTGATTACCTCCTTGCTTCCCGCAGATGAATACGTCCTCTTCATCGCCCCGACCCCACTCCAACTCTCCATTTTCGGCAAAATACTCACCCCCAAGGTCCTCCAAAGCTATATCCGCGGTCCAGCAGCTCAGAGCTTGGGCATGATCAATCACCTTCGAAAAATTTGCAGCGACCCTTCCCTAATGAAGCTGTCCAGCAATACCAACCTCAGCCAGGAGGCCGAAGCCGAGATGCAGGCAGTCATGTCCTTACTTCCCAAGACGTCGAATTTCCGTTGTGATCCCACGACCAGCGGGAAGCTTCTCGCTCTGGATCAACTGCTCGCACTTGTCAAGAGAAACACAGATGAGAAGATTGTCGTCGTCAGCAATTACACCTCGACGCTGGATGTCCTCGAGAGTCTCTGCCAAAGCCGAAGGTATGAAGTGTTGAGATTAGATGGCACTACCGCGCAGAAAAATCGACAGGATCTTGTGGACCAATTCAATCGAGGTTCTCAGTCATCTTCTTTCGTCTTTCTTCTCAGTAGTAAAGCCGGCGGAGTCGGTCTCAACCTGATCGGTGCCTCCCGATTAGTCCTTTTCGACAGTGACTGGAATCCGTCTAATGATCTCCAAGCGATGGCGAGGATCCACCGTGACGGTCAACGAAAGCCCGTGTTCATCTATCGATTTCTGACCACAGGTTCTATCGAGGAAAAGATATACCAAAGGCAGATCACCAAGCTTGGTCTTTCAGAGCAACTGATCAACGACAAAAGCAAGGCTCAAACCGCCGGTTCCAAGTCTGATTCTGATTCGTTTTCCGCTGCCGAGCTCAAAGATCTGTTTACAATGCAGACGAAAACGGACGGTTGTCAAACGCACGACTTGCTCGAATGCGATTGCGTCAACCTCGGGATGTTTGCGGATCTTGAACCCGAATTGGAGTCTGCCGATGGAGAGACGATCAAGGTCAAGGTTGAGAAAAGGGAGGACAACGAGGAGTCAGATTCAGACTCCGAAGAGATACCCAAATTTATTGCCGCTTCATCGTACGATGGTAAACCGAGCGTCAAGCAAGCTCGAAAAGCGGCCGAAGACAAAAAAGCCAAACTGGCTGCGTTGAAAACCTGGAAACATCTCGATGCCGGCGAACCCGAGTCTGTCCTGCGGTTACAGGACTCGATCTTGCAGCAGATGATCCGAGCAAAGCCCATTTCTGACAAAGTTAATAGTGTGACGCTGTTGGAAGATGATTTTTTCCCCGATGCATTGGTGGGAACATCCGATATCTTCCCGGATGCGTTGGTGGGAGCGTCCGATTTGATGTTCGACGACGTTGTTCCTGAATCAGATGTGGAAGATGATGTCGGCGAGGCAGAGACGAGCGCAGAAAGAAGGCCAGATGCAAGGTATGAAGCAAAGCAAGCGGAAACCGTGGAGGATGAGGAAGAGGACGAAGAAGATGGTTTGGTCCTGAAGCGAAACAAGATGAAGAGCGGGAAGACGAAAGCGTCGAACAGGATCGGGGACAACGCTGTATCATCCGAAGAGAAGAACAAGTATGACCTTAAAAAGCTGGCAGCGGACGGCTTTGGGGGAAGGGTGACTTTCATATTTGAAAGGGTGTCAGGGAGTGTGATGGCGTAGCAGGCAGAGTGGGACGCGGACACGTGGTTTCCCCCTTTCGTACCTGACTGTATCTCATTAGCCGCATGTAAACGTGATTTGTATCCTCATTGATTAGTTCACTCCCCCCCCCCCCCTCGTTTCCGTTTCCATCAGCATAACATCAATCCCAACTTGATTCCTCCTTGATAGCCTCTAAAAACGCTACCATCGTCTGATGTCTTTTCTCCGCCTCCCTCTTGCCTGCCGGCGTCTTCATCCTCTCCTTGATCATCAACAACTTGTCATAGAAATGCCCGATCGCTGTATTGTTGATTTCTTCGTCTTGCTCTTTGCTCACAGTTCCATCCGGACGTCTCGGAGGGACATGCAATGCTCGATTGACACACGCTGAGTAAGCTGCACATCTCATTATCCCAAAACCGCCAATCGCATCCAGGCGATCCGCATCCTGCACACAACATAATTCATTCCATCCTCCCTCTTCTCGGAGTGTTCGTTCGTGTAATTCCCATTGAAAAGAGGCACGGAGTTTCTTCTCAGTCGACCAGGAGATGAGAGGAATGATTCGGAGGATTAAAGAGCGCTGCGCCGGTGAGAGGGTGGTCGAGGATGCGATGAGAGGGTGAGAAAAGAATGGGGATAACGTTTCAGCGAGAGACGATGTGGAGGCGTATTTCGCTGTGACACAGGATTACACCAAGGCAGAGGTACAGTGTGATTGTGAGCATGAGACGGCTGGGAAGCTGATCACGGAATGGAGTGTTTTTTCTTTCTTTCAGAATCTCACCATCAGCCATATCATGGAACAACGCGGTTAACTCCACCACCAACATGTCGAACTGATCCACTTCTCCATGTTTCTCCTCTCCCTTGTCCTCTATCAGCGCCTTCGCAAGCTTCAGTGCGGTATTTCGGACGCGGTTGACGTGCCACCAATCGTGTGATGGATCATATTGACTCATGTGCTGTTTCACAAGTTCCTCGGCGAGGGCGATGATTTCGGTGTGGTTGGGTGAGGACATGGTCATGTTGAGAGAATTGGTAGGGTAGGGTCCCGCTTACAGTGATACGGAGTGAGGGAGAAGAAGAAGGGATCAGGGCGGTGAGCCGAGATGTATGAAGAGCTCGGCATAATAATCGAACAATTGTCTAGAGGTGATACAGTTTAATATGAATGTCTCGCAACCAATCGTCTATTCCTCTCTCAATCCTCCACGGCAAAGACTCGCCTCGCGTGATAACTCGGCGCCTGAACCAACGCCAAGGGCCAACGCGAATCTATTTACTTTATTGAGAATCAAGGATCGAGTT
Organism: Goffeauzyma gilvescens; assembly: GCA_025758705.1. Classification (NCBI taxonomy): domain Eukaryota; kingdom Fungi; phylum Basidiomycota; class Tremellomycetes; order Filobasidiales; family Filobasidiaceae; genus Goffeauzyma; species Goffeauzyma gilvescens. The sequence goes on from JANGFI010001756.1 coordinate 28,408, forward strand.
TTACTTGACACGTCATCAGCCCATGTTGTTTTTCCCCCTTGTCCCCAGCCCCCCCAATTACCTTACTGTATACTTACTGTCCACTTTAAACCTCTGGTAATGAATGATTTCGCCTCAGCTTCCGAGATCGCCACAACGTTTTGAAAAAGTACATAAGCCCAAGTACATGGAGAAGTGGTCCCCATCTCTTCCTTTGACGAAGGACCAATGGCTTTGGTGGGCGAGTGCTGGGTGGGTGCCGTGGCACAGGAGCGATGGAGATCATTGCAACCATTCCTAAGAACGCTGCTGTCGTTACACAATCAGCAAGGCTGCAGGAGACGCCGTATATTTTTGTGCTTGCAAGCCATCTGAGAAGGCAACGTATCGGGGTGGGTAGTAGTCATACAAATTGGAGGAGGTCAATATCCCAATAGTCTACCATCCGTAATGCGAATGTCATGTCAAGCAAGAAATAAACCCACATCCTATCTTCAGCCGGCTGATGTCATCTTACCAGCCCGGCACCCGCGCTGACCAAGGACAAGCCTCCCCCCCCCCTTGTCCCTGCC
>JANGFI010001757.1:0-29182 GCA_025758705.1 Goffeauzyma gilvescens
CCACCACCACCGCCACCGCCACCGGCATATTGTCATCCACAAGATTTTGGGACTGCCTCGGATCAACACCATCAGCAGAGCCAATGGTATCCTAGGCGGCTGGAATCCCGGCGAGAGCACCCAGAAGACCGCTGAATCAGCAGGGACGATCCAAGTGCAACAATCCGATAAGTCGGACGGATGATCTGACTCTTCGAAGGAATCAAAAGTTGGGTTGGCGTCAAGTCTGAAACAGAGACAAGCGTCATTTTGGGGGAATAGAAAAGACGTTCTTCTTGACAACAGTGGAAGGGTTGATAGAGTAGCATGTGATGTGTACCTGAATGTAAATGTATATGTGAATGCAGACCAGATCAGGCTAGCAGTGGGATGCACGAAGGGATCAATGGCAGCGATCGACGGTAAAACCTGCAAAAACAGCAGTCTTTCCTTCCAGTATCCAATCATGTCATGACGTTTTTGTCTCGGTCATCATGACAGGCAAATTCTGCCTCTCCACAAACCGCTATACAGAATGTTCAATCTCATGCGGAATGCTTTTTTCCTTGCTCGAGGCGTCCGCTCGAACGCGATTTGCATTACTGCCAGATCAAAAACACAGGTTCTGACACAGGTGAGGCAGAAGCCATAATTGATGAGCTTCTCGTTGAACGGAGAACTTGACATCTAGCGCTGGCTTCAGGCTTGTTGGCTGGCGATTGGAGAAGTGAGTGACAGCCGTTTGCAAAGATTTGCTGCACAAATCGAACATCAAGGATTGTGAACTATGAACAAAATTACGAATTATGAATTATGATTATATTGATGTATATTATAGAATTGCGAACTCCGATGATGAACAAAACACGGAATCGAAGTGAAAAAAGGTCGAGCAAATAGAAGAAGGGTGGTTTTGCAATAAGATTATGCAGACGAAAAAAAAGGGAAGACAGAGATACAGACTAGCCTTGCGTCTCCAGCAAGTCTTTAGTCCGTCATTACGAAGAAGAGGAGAAAAGGGATAATGAGGCGAACATGCGCCCAGCTCGTGTTTGCTAGGTGATTGAAAAGTAATGATGGGTGACGGGGTTATAAGGTGATGGGTGGGGGCGAATGTTCAAACAACGGGAACGAAGGGCAGACATCAAGAGTGGGAAACGAAAAGGGAAACCGAAAGAGGCGAAGAGAAAAAGGAGAGACAATGAAACCTTTTCCTCGGATTCTTTGAGGAGAGTTAGAGGGGTCGGATCGGACGACGTAAATCTTCTTGCTTGATTACTTTGGTCGGTGTATTTGGTATGTTCGATTCGTTTTTCGTTTCGTCCGACTGCCGGTGATCTGATTTATTCTCCCATTATTTGTTCCGGTTTCATTCGTTCCCGTCCTGCCTTCCAGCTAGATCGCATCTTGCCGCTTAAGCAGCGATCGGCCCGCTGACCCGATCACCTCTCCTGATAGCCCTCGCTCCCAGAATGATCACAACAATGAACGCAACTGTAACGGTAATCCACTCGATCCATGCGAATGCCTGAGCTGCGACGTTTTGATTACAGTAGAGGAGGTCGGAATGACTGCATCGTTTGCCACCACCGAGCATGCTGGTGATGGAGGCTGCGACGGCGAGCCAGAAGACCCAGCTGAGGGGTGGGGCGAGCGGAGTGCGCAGATGAGAGAGGAGATGCGAAGGAAAAAAACAGAGAGAGAAGAGAAGAGAGTCCAGATAAGAAAGTCAGTAGATGTTGGCGGTGAACGGGGTCGGCAGTGGCTGGCGCTCAAAGGAAAGGACAGGCTATGGGTAGCTCAAAAAGAAAAGAAAAGACGCGAAAACAAAAAAAAAAACAAAAGGAGACAAGAAAGAAAAGAAAAGAAAGGCCCTTAACTCACGTAACGAACAACCAGATCCCATGACTAGCGACCGACGAAATCACACCTCCTGATCCCAACTGGAAGAAAACAAGATAGGCAATCGAGAAGACGACTGTCCACCATGAAACAAAGACGGCGAACTTGAGTCTGTCTCGGAAGGAGTTGTTTGGGTAGCTGTTGTTGCTGTTGAACTTGGCGACTAGGTAGGATGTGATGGATCCTTCGATGATGGCCCAGAGAGCGATCAGGCCGAAGATGACTGGGAGGGGTGGGAGCGGTAAATGGAGATAGATGGGGCGGGTGAACGTGGGATTACATGAGAAGGGAATTGGTCGTGTATTAAATGATGGAAAAGAAAAGATTAAAATGGTCAGCTTGGAATGGTCCAAAGAAGTCGGGAAAGGTAGTATCTACATCGCCCGTTCATCTCTTTGTGCAACGGACAACAGCTCCATCCACCTTGGGTTTCATGTTGATCTTGAAAAACAATCCAAGATAATCAGCTGGATCAACTCACTCGGGTGTGCTCGTCGAACGTGGGTGTCAATGTCAGACATCTTGAAGAGTGATTATGGATGATAAGCGTGTTTTGTTGAGGGATTGGTTGGAGTTGGATATTATCCTACGTATTTGATCAAGCAGTGCAAAGACGGTACTTAGTGGATGGCTTAATTTGAGTTCGTTTGCTGTTGTGATTGTACTTTTTTCAGTGACTTTTGGTTAAACGTTAGTCTTGTCTGAAAAAAGATGTTGCGCAGTATATAACCTCTTGGTTTGTTCTCCGATGACGATTGACGATGAGGGATTGCACAGAATCATTCGCCGCAAGCTACTGAGAGAGAAAGAGACAGTGAATGGGAGGAGTTTGAGAAAGTGTGACGATGGCAAGGAGAGGCAATGACGGCTGGGTGGGCTGGGTGAGTGAAGGGTGGTGCGTAGTCGAATGACAGGCTTGAGCGTCGGAGTACCAGAAAAGACAGGAGGCAGGTGGGCCAGCAGGATCGACGACAGAGAGGGAAAGAGAGACAGGAGGCTGACCAAGTGAAAGGGGGGCGCTTTCAGGGGGGACGAGGTTGAAAAGAGATGACGAAACGGCGACTGAACGGAAGCAGGCAAGGAGTGAGAAGAGTTTTTTTCAATGCGAGCGGCGGAAACGTTTCCTCCTCCTCCTCCTTCGCTGTCGGTTCATTTTGGTTGTGCTCTTATGCCTACCTCGGGTTCGACCGGGAGAACCGGTGAACCCGGGGGGGATTCGCTTAGACGCTGCGAAGACTTAAGGGGTAGGAGGAGAGGGAGGTCACCTGGCCACGCCCCCGTCGTCATAACACCCCTCCCCCTCCCCCTCCCCTCCTTCGAGAATTTCGCTGGAATTCGGACGCAGTCGGTCAGGCGAGGGGGGGGGGGCGTGGACAGATGGAATCGGGGGAAATGGCAGTTCCGCGGATGATACCGGAGAGATGACACCACCTTTCTATTCTTAGGGTTCAGTTTGGGCCAAACACAGACACAGAGAGCGACAGAGGAGGGGCCATCCCACATCCCCTTGCTTTCTACTCTACCCTGCCCACCCTCCCCCTCCCCACTCCCTCCCCCCTTGCCCCTCCTTCCCGGCTTCGTCATCTCGATCGATTGCGTGTTCGAGCGTGTTCGCCTACAGACAGGCGGCCATAGGGTTACAGTAACTTTTGTTGGTTATTAGGGGGCAAGTCAGGGTCGCGGTCAGAGGAATGAAACCCACCTCAATCGTTTCTGGCAGGTTGGGCGGATTGGACCAGGTGTCAGTCCATTAATGGCTGATTGAAAATCAGAAGTACGGTCAGACGCGCGCGTCACTCAGTTTCTTTGCTTTGCATCTCTGTCGCTCAAATCAAGCCTAACTCGAGAAAGACAACGGCAAAGTTGAAGATATCAAAAAACAACAGGACAGTTGACCCGTGTCCCCCCCCCCCTCTTTTACCTCACCCTTACATTACCCGCGAACTTCACTAGCCATCACGATGCTTCGAACTCTATCACTACCGGGTATGCATGCTGCCCGATCAACGTCCAAGCGTGTTCTTGCACCTGTCGGAATTTCCATCATTTGCTCGCGACCCATTTCAACCCGTCCTTCCCTTCCCAGCCCAAGTCAATCCCGTTCTCTTCGTTTTTCCACCACCTCTTTCTCCACTCTTCGTCATCTCCACACCTCTTCCTCCAACAACAAAGATGACTCTTCGCCTGACGTTTCCCCCTCTCCCCCTCCACCGACGAAAGACCCTAATCACCCTAACCTATTCTACCACACTCTTCCCATCTCCGACGGTCTCATCGCTCTTTCCTTCCTGTCCGAGAACCCCGTTCTCAGCAATACTGCTTCTACAAACCCAACGATCATCAGCAGGACTGTCCTCGGCTACCTCCCCATGCGCCCCGATGCCGCTCTCGCAGACTTCTCCGAGAACCCCGACTTCATTCCTCTTCTCCATTCCAGTATCAAATCCGCGCTTGAGGCAGGGGTTGCCACGACGGTGACGTTCGAGGCGGAAACAAGAGGCTCGGATGGTTACATGCATGTTGCTGATGAAAGAAAAGTCGCTCCCGTTGGAAGGATACCAGAGACGGAAGATATTTTGGGAAGCGTTTTTGTGAAAGATGGCAAGGTGAGTAATAACGTTCGTTCTCTCTGCACTCGTCTACTCTGCATCCCTCAAGTGAGAGTGGATGAAGTTCATTCAACCACCGTGACGTAACAAGAATAGATCATTTTGCATAGAATTACTTGTAGAAGTGGGTAGAACATGGACGTAGACTTTCCACTGACACGCCCCGCCAATCTATTTTCGCTTTTCTTTTTAACGTTACTTCCAACAAACAATACCCCCTCCCCCCCCCCCTTCACAGCTCGTCCCCAACACCTACGAACGCAACCCCATGCACCGTCTCGTCACCCAAGACGGTGTGACCATCCTCCCCGACGGGATCGCTGATCACACATTAAGGTTTCTGAAAGTTGTCCTGAATGAAGAAAGGGCTGCAAATGACGACGTGTAGACGGTGGCCTCAGAAGATCGTCCACGAGATATTCCCCAGGGAGGACACACGTTCTTGCCAGGAAAAAAAAGGAACTACTACCTCACCCTTGTAATCCTATAAGAACGTTTACGAATATATGTAACTGGACCAATGAGCAATTTATAATACACATCAGCCCTCGTACCTCGCGATGGATACGACCATGACACCTTCTGCTGAACTGAGACCGTGTGAATCCACAGTGCGAAGTGGAGGTTTGGCAGTGTGCTCATGCCTCGTCTGCTGTTTATTTTCAGAGCAAAGGAATCACCCATCTTTCGGGGCTCTGCACTGACTTCTGCGGCAGGACAAGGTAATAGACGGTCACTGTCCTGAGCTTAACTGGCGTGCTACGTGATGTCAACGTCAGATCCAAGCGATCAATATCTACGGGCATCGGGCATTAGATTTAACCGCGCGCTCTCGAACTCTACCCCCCCCCCCCCTCCCCCTTTAAATCCCCTCGCGCCGCGAACCGGTTACTTCAGGGAGATAAGAATTCGACAAGAGAAAGGGCCAAGGGAGGAGATGCGAGGCGGGAGTTGAAAACGGCCGTCGATATCCGCTAGATGACGATCTTTGGCAGTCTAGACCTCGGTATTGGCGCTCAAAATCTTGCCGGAAGAGGAGCGAAACCACCAACCGATCAGGTTCGCCACAGCCGCGAATTCCTCGAAAGGCTCTTCTCTTTCTGGCTCTCCTCTACCCATGGATGTCAAGGAAGCAAAGTGAATCTCAAGTTCGGAGGGATTCTGGTAGCCGCATCCGAACCTGAAAGCGCGCCGGCGCCGACCGATAAACAAGCGAGCTGCGTCACACCTGATCGAGAAATGGAGGCTGACGGGCGAAACGCGGAAATAATCCGCCGGTGCTTCTGAAAACAAACCTTCCGAAAGGTGCTGAATGTTGGTCAACGCCGCCGTCTGCAAATCATTCAACAGGTCTATCCATGCCCAATATGTATATACACGGTGTAGGCCTGTTACTCATGAGAACCCGACTGATCACTCTGCACCGTTGCCACCCAATATCTTGCCCCCTTCTAGATCAATTGTACTAATTTTGGACACGGCTTCACTGTGAAATCATCAATTACGCTCGATCAATCTCGATCCTTGATGGACTCCAGCACACGAACTCCTTCATCCAGGCCGTCAACAGCCTCCCTATCGACATTAGTCGATCAGCATTTTGCCGAATCACCTGACAAGGCAGAGCAGGACAAATCAAACAAAATGGAGTCTGTTAACAAGATGGAGTCTGTATCGCCGTCAAATAACCACTATCGCGATCACGATCACGACCACGAACAACAACACCAACACCAACACCCATACGACCATCATGAAAAGCCCAGACGTCTCTCTCTCAACCATCGCCCCGTCTCGCGCCTATTCACGCCCCGTAGTCACCGTTCCCAGCTCTCGGCTTCTGCGGTGGCCCATCATCTCCACGATGGACAATACGACGAGGATATGGATATCGCCCCGATTGATATGCCGAGAGAGCTCGCAGAAGAACTTTCGCGGGAACCATTTCAAGTCCTTGCGAGACATTTGTCCGGAGTTTCGGCCGTTAGTGGTGATGGGGCAGGAATCGACTCGAGGCCACCAGATGGAGGTTTAGAAGCTTGGCTTGTCATTCTGGGAGCTTGGCTCGTTTTGTTCGTGCAGTTCGGTATTCGTGAGCACCCAACATCTTTTTTTTGGTATCTGGCATCTCCTTTTTGGTGTGCGGATAGGAGGGCATCCAACTGACTTTCTGGTCTCGTTTTCAGTTACTTCATTCGGACAGTTCGAGTCATACTACACCAAACATCAACTAGTCGGATACTCCAAGTCTACACTTTCTTGGATCGGATCTCTCCAAGTCTTCGTTTGCTTCTTCGGGAGTGTATTCAGCGGCAGATTCTTTGACTCACATGGAGCCAGGGTATTGGTTATAAGTGGGACGACCATTGCGACTGGTGCCATGTTTGCTCTTGCCTGTGAGTGCCACCCGTACCTAGGTGCCAGTTCTCCTCTTTTGATGCTAACAGAATGTACAATCTTCTCATATTCAATAGTCTGCCAAGAGTATTATCAATTCTTGCTCGCCCACTTGCTCTTTGGTATCGGTGGCGGGTTCCTATATTCGCCATGTACAGCCGTTGTCGCGCATTGGTTCTTGAAACGGCGTGCGACTGCTGTGGGCATCATTCTTTGCGGCTCGGGTCTGGGTGAGTGCCTTTCTTTTTCGATAGCCCAAGCACGATATACACGGATGCTGACTTAATTTTGCCTTGCATATCTCCAGGCGGTGTCCTTGTCCCAATTATGCTCTCCCGTCTATTCCCACGAATCGGCTTCAAGAAGACCGTCCTCATTCTGGCCGGCATGTCCGGATTCTTATTCCTTCCTTCTTGGTTTTTCGTCAAAGCCAGGCTGTCGCCAAAACCATGTGTTCCTTGGAAAGACGCATATAAGCCGTGGAAGGAGGCAAGGTATTCGATCTTCGTAGGAGGTATCGCTATGGTGTGGATGAAGTGAGTTTGCTCTGTACTTCTCCTCCCCGTCCTTGAATGCTGCTTGACCGGACGTTGAAGTTGACCACGGATCATTTCACTCTCCCCTCCACCAGCTACTTCACACCCTACTTCTTCGCCAACGACTTCGCCGTTTCCAACGGTCTTTCTGAAAACCTCGCCACCTACTCGGTCGCCATCCTTCAAGCTGGCTCGTTCTTCGGCCGAGGAATCTCAGGACCAATCGCCGAACGAGTCGGCGTCATCAAGACCTTCGTAACCACTGGCATCTTGAGTGGAATCATCGTCCTCGCACTCTGGACGTCTCCCGCCGTTGGCGTAGGAGGAACCATTGTCGGGCTTTTCCTCTACGGACTCTTCAGTGGATTCGTGATCGCCCTCATTGCGGCATGTTGTGCACAAATTTCACCAGTTAGAGAATTCGGTTTCCGACTAGGAATGATGTGGACTGTCGCTTCGTTACCTCTTCTCGCGGGTCCTCAGATTTCAGGAGTCCTTATCGCTCAAGAAGGAGATAAGTATACGACGGCAAGCATCTTTACAGGGATTACCATCATCGCGGGGTCTTTGATGGCTTTTGCCCCGTTTATCACTAGACGGATACTTAGACTTTTCGGGCGACATAGAGAGATGGATGGAAGCGATGCGGAGAAGGCATCGGCATCGTCGACGCAGTAGATGAGGAGCTTATATATGCTTGTCTTAACACCTTATAGGAACCATAGATGCCACTGCCTTTCTTACACGAACACCCACATTTAAACGACCTTTAATGAAATGAATCTTGTATACCAACCCTGTTGTCTCCTGCTTCGTGATCACCCACATCGCTACTCCTGTTTGTGGTTGGTCCGAATTAATGTTGAGCTATAACCTTTGCTTTCTGACGCTCGGAGTCTGATCGCTCGGGGTCTCCACGCCTGACGAACGAAACTGTCAGTAAAAGGTCGATCCCCCAGGATCGACTATCGACTATCAACCATCAACGACCACCTCTGCTTCTTGTCGACTCTCTGAAATGTGAAACGTGTATGAACACATCATGAGCTTGTGAACAGTGAAAAAGAAGAATCAGAATATGTTAAGGTCATGACGGTACAAGACCAGAGCATAAAACGAATCTCCTTCATTCAAACATCCAAATCCATCAATGCATCAGACTGAGAGCCTGATATCCTCGATTTTCTCGGACACGTCCAATGAAACTAAATTCCTAGACGGGGCGATCCGATTATTCCTCGTCAGCCTCCTCGTCCTGGTCAACCTTGAAGTATCGGAGGGAGTAGGCATCGTGAGAGGTAGCGACAACTCGGAGGAAGTTCTGGAAAAAAGTGAAAAAAAAATGGGGGGTTAGTAAAGGATGTTCCTCCCCGATCCGATCGTCAAAGCTTCAGAAAACAAAAAGCACGACGAGCGCGCACTTACCTCGAGCTGGTTCTTCTTGAGGTACTTCTTAGTCAAGTACTTAAGGTATCGCTTGGAGAACGGGATCTGAGAAGTCAAAACGAGCTTGGCTCCCTCTCGCTTGACAACAACGTTGTCACCGAGCTGACCGGGCTTGCCGTCAACCTTGATTCGGTCGTGGAGGAACTTCTCGTAGCCGGCGGCGTCGAAGACGTTGTCAGCGGCGGGGACGGAGAAGTCAACGACGAACTTGTGGGCCGGCTTGGCGGCGGAGGAAGAGGCGGTCTTGGGCTGTACGTGTTTTTATTTCATGTTGGAAGAAAAGGGACGATCAAATCGATGAGACGGAACGAGGGAAACCAGACACAGATCAAAATGGAAGACAAAGGGAACATGACAAGTTGCAGGGTCAGTAAGAAAATCTTTCTTGGTGCATATGTTATTAACAAAGCTACACGGACAAGCTTTAACTCACCATTTTGAAGAAAGAAGTTGTGGATATGGGTGTATCTACAGGGTGATATCGACGAGGATGGAGATATCGGTCTGCAAAATGATGTTTTTATTCGATAATTATCTTGTCTCTCTCTTTTTTTCTTCCGGCGGACGCAGATCCCGCCGAATTCCAACCCACCACTCGTTGATGGTGAGACTTTTCTCTACGGCCATCCTCGTGTTGTCCGTTGGTGTCGTCCGTCGCTCACTCCCCAAATGGGAATCATCGTTGGAGGGAGAAGGAAGGACGTGGGAGGAAGGGGTAGGAAGGGAGTTCATCCTGAATTTTCCCATGGCACGCACGCTGGGAAGACTCGGGGCTGAGGACGTTGAGGGAAGAGTCATCACGGACATGAGCCTATGTTGTCGACCGGGTACTCTCAGCCATTACTTCCGCGCTGGGTGCAACAGGGTTGAGGGGATTTTCTAACCTCCGACGTTGTTGGCTGCCTTTCCATGCTCTCAGAAAATGTCAGGTAGTCGCCACCGGGAAAATTCCTCCCCAGAGGAAATTCCAGGGCGTCACAGAAAAACGCGCGAGGGGGGAAAGCAGGGTTGGTAGTTTGCGCCCGAGGCAGTTGCCCGTCGAACCAAACGAACCGTAGAGCGAGCCTCCTCGCCCGCGGATGTCCTTGGAGAGGTTGCCAATGGGCATTTTGGATGCGGGGTTGGGACAGGTGGTTTGGGGTGGGGTGGTTTGAGCCACAGGAGATAGAGGGAGAGGCGTCAGCCAGGCAAGGCCTCTGAATCGCAAGGCCAACGAGACACCTCCCATGGTGTAGCGACAACACCACCACGGAGTGGACCTCGTGAGCCTGCTTCCTTTGTCTGGACGAATGGTCAGTCAGTCTCTCGTGTTCTCCCTTCCAGAACCCTCTTGCTGCTCCTGCCGACGCCATCGTCCAAACAGCAAAGCGCCAGTTTTCAGCAAAAATCACTTCGTGATTGATTAGACGACGATCCTGCTGAAAAAACAGTGATCCTTATCTTTCCCTCGAGCTTTCCCTTCCATCCCTAGTCACCTTCAAGATCATCAACATCAAGATAATCTAAAAGTTTCATCAAAATGGTGAGTGGTAATTTTCTCGTGGCTTATATATCTCATCGTTTTTTTTACCAAAATGAGAGAGGGGACAAATGTTCCGCAACTATCGACATCAATCAGCACATAATCGATTCACAGCACACATCAATAACCGACAAAGACGTTCTTGACTCTTTCCGATATCGATTACTGGACAAAAGGGCGGAATCGACATGACGGAAAAGAGGACTTTATACCGGGTATATACGATGTGTGGGGAAACAGCGTAATGGTTTACTGTGGTCTTCGTCGAGATTGGGATGATCCAAGAGGAAAAAGGGTGTGCGGAGGAGAGGATGGAAAGTGGAAACCAACCGACTTGACAAAAACGAACACGGCGGGTGGTCTCGTCGCATGCCGATCCAAAGTAACCAAGATTCTGGTGCACGAAGTAATCCAGCGAGGAGGAAGGATAAACTGCACTCTATTGGATTCCGCATAAACATCTTGTTACGATCGGACCTGGGAAGAAGCGAAGACACGACGAGCTCACACCCATAAGACGTTGGTGAATTGGAAAATACAACGCCCGTCTACGAGCACCCAACATATTTTATATCGAGACATGGTCGTTCTTGATCCATTCTCGCAATCGTCTTCCGTTACCAGCGATTAAAACCGGGAAGGGAAACGGCCGATCGATGTGCGAAGCTCTCCGTCAGGTCCTCAACGATTTCCAGATGGTCGCAACAAATTCCCGAGTCAACCTCAATTACCGATATCATCACGGGTTTCTTTGATTGAAAGGACGTGTGCATAGGAATTTTCGGAGGGTTGGGAAGGATGCGAGATATTTAGATCGGTGGACGGAGAAGAATGAAGCGACTGTCAAGGAAACCCCATAAAACTCGGGACGATCGACACCTTGGGAAATATTTGATATTTGAATTCGCCCTATCAGGAATCAGCACCCGAACCGCCCTGTCCCCCTCCTCATCTTGAAATTCTTGATTGTCATTCGTTTCCAACAAGCGTCATACTAACTGCTCTAATCCCCCTTACCCAATATCTTCCCTACTGGTCTCTTCGTTCCCCATCTGCTCTTGCCAATCAATAGGGTCGAGTCCGAACGAAGACAGTCAAGAGGGCTTCTCGAGTCCTCATCGAGAAGTACTACCCTCGATTGACTCTTGATTTCCACACCAACAAGCGAATCCTCGATGAGGTCGCCATGGTTCCCTCTAAGCGATTGAGGAACAAGATCTCCGGTTGTGAGTGTCCTCTCTAGATTCATCCCAGAGCTTGGAAAAGGGCATGGGAGAAATGGTCGGAAATGAATACGTTGGACTGACTCCTGTTCTATTGCTTTTCTTTTTTGTTTTTCCCACGCAGTCACCACCCACTTGATGAAGCGAATTCAGAAGGGCCCTGTCCGAGGTATCTCTTTCCGACTCCAAGAGGAGGAGCGAGAGCGACGAGACCAGTACGTTCCTGACGTTTCTGCCCTCGACAACGGAGAGACCCCTCTCGATGTCGATGCCGAGACCAAGGACCTCCTCCGATCTCTCGGTATGGACTCCATCGCCGTTAACGTCGTCGCCGTCACCGGTAACGATGCTTCCGCCGGTCGACCCAGGAGATACGTCCCTGGTGCCAACTAAGCGTACTCACTTCACAAACAACCGCCAAAGGGGGATACCATTGTTGTGTCTCTTGGATGATTGGGTGAATCGATTACGTTGGGTCGCATGATTACGATGAGGGAAGACGGAAGACGGATTTGTAGCATCGGATGGTTATGAACCTTGCATCTGATGTACATCTTACACTTTCTCTTTCTCTGGCCTCCTCTGGCCAAGCGTTGCACGCCTTTGGCGCTATCTCACCTCATTGAACAAAAAGATACCTCGGGCTCGCAGAGGTTTGGACTGATACACTATCAAGCCTTTATTGGAAGGGTATGCCAAAACCCTGAAACGATGGCTGCAATGTTGTCAGATATGAATGTGTTACAAGTCGTGAGATACATACGTTCAGATGAGTGTGTGCATGAAATGGGGGGAGAACCATGTCCAAATGCTGTGGTCGTGTCGTCATAAGTAAGTGTAAATTCCGATGAACTGGAATGGTTCACTCATTGTCATGGGGGAAGTGGAAGGATGAACGAAGCGAGAGGATAAGAGAGAGAAACTGGAGAGGGAAAGGGAAAGGGAAGAAAGACGGGGCTATGGAAGAAGAAAAGGTGGCTCGGTCGTTCGTCACGCCAGAAAGTCCGTAGATTTCAGATTATACGAGGCAACTGCTCAACCATTCGGGTTCTCTCGCTCTCACGTCTAGTCGATCACAATTGGCTCGCTCCGATTTGTTCCTTCGGTCCTTGACCGGACTCTTCGTCCTTCCACGCCACCATCTTCACCTTGCAGTCGTTTCTCCACCTCGTCTTCTTCGTCAGCGTCCACGTCCACGACCTCGGCCGATGCAGAGGTACGTGACGCTCGACTTGCACCCGCGATCGGACGAGCAGAGGAAGAGGAAACCGGGGTCTGTACGCGAGGTGTAGCGGAAGACGAAGCAGGAAAAGAGCCGTTGGATCCAGAAGTTCCAGATGGGGTCGCTTGCATCGAACTTGAGGCTTCTTCACCTTGCTTTCGTTTCTGTCGATTGGCATTGCCCATTGCGAATCTGTTGGCGGCATCATGAAAGGACGAATGGGTAAGCTTGAGATCAGTATTTACCACCTGGACACTTATCTCCGGTTGATCTCCGTCTATCTAAGAAATAGAGAGCAAGACTAACTGTTTGGTCCACTGCGCTGCAATCTCGTCATGCTTCTTTCTGTCATTCATGTACATCACCGCCACACTTCGGTCGAGCGGATCTTTCGGATTTGGGTCCTGTAACAGACTTTGAAGGGTGAGCATGGTTTTATGGATCGAAAGTGCGGGTGACCAAGCGTTCTTGAGAGTGTCGAGGCCTGGATGAGGGGCGGAGCGGTCGAGCGGAAAGTGGGCGGATGTCAGCTTTGATAGGCGAGAAGGCTTGGACCTAGATGAAGCGGCAGGAAGAACGAGGGGATACTCACAGATCATTCCGCTCTGGTTGATATTGCAGTGATACACCTGGGTCAAGAATTTCAATTTGGGTGGTGAAAACCTGAGAGACAAAGGGGGAGAATCGTTAGCGAAGGTACCGCCCCAGTTTCTTTCGTGGTCTCTGGTCGATCGAATTTCATGAAGCACTTCAGCCAGAGGCCTTCCTATACCAGCCTCCCATCACTCACGGATAATTATTCGGCAACTGGATCTCGACCTCAAACATGCCTCCTGCATACGGCGTCCCACTAGGACCAGGGAGCCACCCTTTCCAGATATGTATGTCCTTCTCGTCGGGTTCGAGTACGATGCCGCCGAGGTCTTCTTTTTGGAGTTGAATAATCTCTTTCTGGATGCGTTTGGCGTTTGCCTGAATTGGTGGGAGAGAGTACGATGAAGTGTGAGAAGCAGTGGGGAATGGAGGAGTGATAGATGGAGTAACGATGAAGGCAAAGGGAAACGTAGAAAAGACAAATTGGAAAGAAAAGGGGGAATTAAAAGGACGGATGGTGCAAGCGAAGAAGTTGAACAAAAAATCATCGAAATGTCAGTAACCACGTGAGCATAACAAAGACGAGTCTAGATGTGTGGCACCCCGACGCCTACTTCTCGTGGAAAACATCCGCGGAGTGTAGCAGGCATCAAAACTCACCGAAGAAGACATGATGGTAAACTCCTTCTTGGTCTTCTTTCAGGTTTGAAAACTCCTTTGGGTATGTGACTACGATTCTCTGATCCGCGAGAGTTTCAGTGGGTCACCGGCGCCGATTTGACGATAATTCTTGAAGTTTTCTTCTTCGTAACTCGGGATGAGGGGGGGGGGGGCGGTGATGTTGGTGATCAATCGAAATTCAACTGAGAATCGATGGAGATGGTCTTGAAGAGATAATTGTCCAATTATGGACCAGTGGCGATAGAAGATAGAATATCCAACTCAGGAAAGAGCGAGAGAGACAAAAATTGGGATAAGGTGGGAGAGAAGAGGTATCGGTATCCTCAACAGTCCTGATCCTTGAGAAAGGTCCTGAGTTATGAGATATTCGGAAAATGAATGCACCGGAGGGCTGCGCCACTTGAAGTAGACTCTTCCTGCTGATTCGACGAGAGGAAGAAGATCTGGACAGGACCGCACGGGAACAGTTTGTTCGTTCCTAGTTGATGAAAGTTCGACGAAGTTGTCATCTGATGTTTCTAGCACTATGGATCTGGACATGAATCTAATATTAGCATGGCGGATGCTTTGTTGTCATGATAATGACGATGGTGATGTCCGAACCGGGAGATAGTGGATTCGATTACCCCCTGATCGTCAAAACAAAAGGAAACCGAAACAAGCTCCAAGCATTCCGCGACGGTTGCCCCCTTTGACCCTCTCCATCGTAAGCGACGCGATCTGCTGGGTCTCGGAAGCACGTGATGAACGAGATGGAGCACGGCTTAGGTAATTCAGTGAAAATAACTATTTTTTTGAAACGTCATACCACGAGAGCTGCATCTGGACAGTGGCTCGGCGAGGCTATCATTCCCGTGGCGCGGAAGGCGTGGTTCTTCGGTACGAACGGACTGTCCCGTTTGACGCCAGCCAAGAACCGAAGTCCGTGATTTCTCCTATCCTGGGCGGGGTTCTTGCGACCGAGTTAAGATCCGCCACCTTAAACGCTTCTCGTCGCCTGCTGTTCGCTTCTTGAAAAGAGAAGGGTCGGGATTGGATGGTAGTACGGTGGTTGGTTGTCAACGGTAACAGTTGATTGTTGAACGATTTTAGCTCATATTGGATCAGCAAATCAATCACTTCACACAGGTGTTTTTTTTTTCTGTTTGTTCCAAACAGGACTGGAGCAAGCGACCCCTTGTGCGCCAGATATCGTTAGCAAGCTCTGAAGAAACTACGACAAGGAAAAAGCGGGGTTGGGTTTTGATAATTTCTCCCATCGAGCTTATAGTACATGCACATGATTGTGGTGCAAGGCAGGGAGATCCCTATCGCCATGGGGAACAAAAAGTGGGAACCAGCCCTGCCGCCATGCCTCGAAAATGGCTGGAACAGAAGAGAAGATCAGTTTTTTCCAGTTTTGAGGCGGAGGTAACGGTCACGGAGTTACCGCCGGTCGAGCAGAGAGATGGAATCGCCCTCATGCCCATTAGTATGCTGCCTCACCCCTCCATCCTTCGTCAACGTTCGGTCGTCATTGTTGTTGTTATTGATTGCTGTTGTTTGCAGTTCATTTTGTGGCTGTTTCCCGTTCTAACCCGATTCGCCTCCTATCAGTGACGGTACATGCAAATGCATTCTCGGATACGAACCAAGGGAAAAAACGAACCAAGAATGGAAAGATGAGCGAAATCGCATGTCGTGGATGTGCTGGTGGTCACATTTTGACGTTGTACACCTTCGCTCCCTTTCTCCGCCTCGCCCCCTCGGCCCCTCTCCCCTTCACGCCGCACTTGACCGCTTTCTCCGTGTTCCCTTCTGGTCACGTTTTCAAAAGCGATCCATGGGAGTGAACACATGCTCTCGCTAATCAAGGACAAGGAGACAGAAAAGACGAAGAAGAAGCTGCAGACAGTGGTGTTCTCGTGAGAGCATGGGATGGAACAAGTGGAGACGATAGGCCGTAAGAAGAGAGCGTCGCCATGTGTCCTCGTTTCATCGCCTGAGAGAAGAGAAGATGAGAAGGATGAGACGAGAATAATGTTTGGATTAGGCGTAAGAACAGGTACGTGATTGTGGGAAGGGGGAGAGGACAGAACGGGGAAAGGGGAAGGGGGGAATACGTCGTAGAAGCAGTGGAGAGAAGATGGGGGAATGGCTGGAAATGATCGGCGGTCGATGACACGCGTGGAGAAGAGGGAGGGGAGAGAGGGGAGCGGGGATGTGGCAAGGGGTATGAGAAGAGGGTGAGCCATACTAGTTGGTAGGTTTCTCGTTCTCATCCTCGTCTGCGGGTCTCTTCTCCCTGATCGTCGTCGTCGTCGTGGTGGTTGTTGTGGTCGCGTGCGTCATTCATCTTGACTCGGCGAGATCGAGTTGATGCCTGAGGACCACTGAATACAAAATTGTTTACATGAAGTGGGAATCACTATCGTCGATCTACAGGAATTCAAATCTCTAATTCGACCCTGAAAGAATATATATAGTCGGACTCCATCATAGTGGGTCATCCTCCCTTTCCTGTTTTCCAATAACCAATCCTCACTGAATGCCGGGTCACAACCGAATCTACAGACCCCTTCCGACAGGGGCGAGTTTCAAAAAACGTGACTCCTACCTTGACGACACACTCAGGATGCCGGACATCATGTCCTCCAATCCCATTGACCGAACTGAGTCTCTCGTCCAAGCGCACTTCGACCAAAACGTCCGAAAGCCTTCCTCATCTTCCATGATCGCGGAGCCCATGGACGGCTCTGCTGAAGATGATCCTGGGTTTAGGACCCAGATCCTCAGAATGCCGTTAATCACCCCTGCTACTGTCGTACGAGCGGGAGAGATCATCGAATCAGAGCAAGGAATCGAACTCTCTTGGTCTGGAGGGAAGTACTCGGGGAAAGCGAGGGAAGTGACGGAAGATTTTAGCCGAAATCACGTTGTCCAAGTATTGAATGTGGTGCCTGGTTCCCGGTGCTCTAGCTCAAAAGAGAATCCCGTCGATGGGGGGAGTGAATGTAATGGTGGCGCTGTACGCAAGAGCGATGGGGATGACGAAGATGAAGATGACGATGAAGATGGAGATGAAGATGAGGACGAGGACGAGGACGAGATAGAAGGTGACATGTCAACGGCGGCAGCGACTTCGGCGACTGCGAACGAAAACGAAATCATCAACGATGACGACGTTTCCGAAGATTCTGTAAACAACAACGACATCGAATCCAGCCTCTCCCAAGAGGAATTTGATCCTAAGCCCCACCCCGGTGTCGACGACGACTGGGTTCCTCAGCAGATCAAACAATTCGCCAAGGCAAGAAAAGGTGGTCGAGTGGTTTCTACTGCGATGCGAAGGAAGCCACGAAAGTCCAAAAGGAAGTTTAGTAAGAAGTGTCATATCCCGCATGAGACCGCTGAAGATGACGATGAAGGGAAAGAACAGAATGGGATTCCACTTCTTGAGGATGAAGAACAACGAAAAGTGAAGACGTATGCAAAAGCGGATCAGGAAGACGGAATGTATTTTTTGGTCTGGAGGGCAGGTACGAACGATACCACCCACCGTGCTCTGGAAGATGAGAAGATGAACAGCTTCAAGCACCCGAAGCGCGCTGGATCCACAAACTCATCCAGTCTCAAGATCTCCGACGAAAGCGTTTCGGATGCGTCGGAGACTGAGGACGATTTCAATACTTCCTTTACGACCAACAACGCGTTCGAGATGCTCTCGGGTGAGGTTGACGACTTTTTGGAGCTTCAGGCAGAGGCGATCGAAGACTTGAAGGTGATTCCTGCGCTCTTCTGTTTTCTCTCTAGACCAGATAATAGCTGAACTTGAACCGTTCATCTCTCAGGCTCTGGTCCCTCAACGTTCGTCTGTAGTAAAGCCGCACTCGAACACGGCGAGTCCGCCTGATAGCCCTTCCAAAGATGTTCCACGAGCGACCAATGCGTATACCCAAATGCCCGACACGAAAACGACGAACAACCATCTGTCCGCTCATCGACGGAACTTCGTGTCTCCCCGACAGAGCCGTCCACCTCTCCATTACAGCCAGGAATCCCGATCGCCAGGTTCGTATTCTGCCTCTCTGCAGCAAGGTCACCCCAACAGCGGGCTCGGGAAAGAACAAGACCACCATGCTCCATACTCTGAGCAACCTTCCACCAGGATGCATGCGATCAGCAAGGTCGCGAGTATTCCATCGGCTTCTCCTGGCTCCCGGGCGTGCTCCATCTCGATCTCCTCCTCAATCCCTGATCCTGTAGATCACCGAGCTTCTTATTCGGTAGCTTTGGATCAGAAGAAAAGCACGAGACAAGTCCAAATCCACCGAACAGCATCACATTCTTTTCCTGGAGTATCCAAGAAACTCAACAAGACCGCTGAGGAGGGAGTTTTGATCGAGATCGATCTAAAAACGGGAAAAGAAAGGCTTATCCTCAAAGATACTAGGACGAATCCCAAGTCCAAAGGAAGCCTTTTCGTGGCCGAGTGAGCATCTTCCCAATCATTTCATTTTTATTTTCTTTGGTGGGAGACTACAACCATTCTGACAATCTGGCATCTTCTTCGCCGCTACAGAATACCTGTCCTAAACTTCCTCACCGAAGAGGACTATCGCAGAGTCCTTAGGTTTCACTTTGAGAAGTTTGGAATAGTGGAGAGGATGTGAGAACTTTGGCTACACTAGCGTGATCTTTGTCTCTCGCTCATGCATCCCGTTGCTAACCCCTGTGCTCTACTCTCACAGCAAGATGCTTTTCGATCCTCATCAGCCAAAGTTTAATGCACTCATCACATTTGAAGTGAGTTGTGCGGCTGATATTGGCAGTTGACTCTCACCAGGAAAGAAGGTCTCTTAACTAATATATCGTGTTTCATCAGGCCCCCGAGACCTTGGAAAAGGTTCTCAAAAGCGACCTTACTTGTCGACTGGTTCTTCCGACCTCAGTCACGTCCTTCAGTCATCACAGGCACGCCTTTCCTACGTCTCCCTCTTCTCAAAATGGGAAGTGGACGTTCACTGCACAGCTCCGACTCGAACGAGCCCTTGGTGAACGAACTCTGTGGATCAACACAAGTCGAAGCCCCCGCTTTGGCGAATGTCCAGAGATGTCTGCTAAACGCAACACCTATCTTCCACCCCGTATTTGTTTCCAGAGTTACCTCCAGAAGCTTAATGGGACCGATCCGGT
This sequence comes from Goffeauzyma gilvescens, assembly GCA_025758705.1. Taxonomy (NCBI): domain Eukaryota; kingdom Fungi; phylum Basidiomycota; class Tremellomycetes; order Filobasidiales; family Filobasidiaceae; genus Goffeauzyma; species Goffeauzyma gilvescens. Next base: position 19,287 of record JANGFI010001757.1, read on the forward strand.
GGGTAGGCTTAAGTACAAGGTGCTAATACAGCTTGTTCTCGATCCCCGGGTAATGCGCCACAGTGAAATCTGGCGAGAAGTCGAATGCAGGGGCAATCGTGAGATCTGGGGTGCAGAGACGATCACATTGGAGCATCTTGGATGTCTGTCGGAGGAGGAGGTGAGAATCGTCTTGTAAGATCATCTTATCAGATCGATGCACTGACTTGACCTCCGTCATAGATTGTAACCAAGCTTTGCTCCGTTTTTGGAGCGTTGGAGAAAGTCACTCCGTACGCGAAGGATCCTAATCTCGGAGGGTTCTTGGTGACGTTCCAAGATCGCGACTTGGCGTGGGCGGCTTCTCAGGTATGACAGAATCCAACCACCTCCCCGGGCGTTCAGGACCTGACCGAAACTTTCCCCAAAAGCAACTTCGTCGACTGCACGGCGTCCTTGCTTATCCTTCTGACCGTCCGCCTATTCTTGGTCACGTTCCGCATCCTGTCGCTGTGCCTCGAACCGAATTGGCGATCGCCATGCAAGAAACTCCGCAAGTGGTTCCCTCGCTAGAAATTTCCAGCTTGCTCTGTATTTCCAGCGACCAAGCGCAACGATCCACGCAACATCTGGGTCAAGGTCAGTGTCTTTCCGGACAGCCCGAGTCCATGAGGAGCGACCCAAAACTCGATCCTGTTGAAACTCCCGAGCTTGTTGTCCAAGGCTCGAAGGGAAAGTTCGTCCATGAAACCGGTGTGGTTCATGAGCCCAGGGTCTCTAAGCCAGGGGATTCCACCATCTGCACAAAGGTCCCCATCGGTATCAAAGAATCCTCGACTGCCTCTGACCAAGCACCGCTCTCGACCAAGTCGCCTTCTCGAAAAGCCCTGAAGAGAGAGGCATCGACTGTCTTGATGCAAAAGTCGAAGATCGATCTGGCCGCTCGACGGCACTACAATATCAAAGTTCTCGGCATCAACCATTCCGTTGAGACTACCAAAGCTTTGGGCGTCAGATACGGAGAATATGGTCGGGTTGTGAGCAGGTTCAACTTTGACTTATTGTCCTCCAAAGGCCTGACCATTAACAAAATTGATTTTGTCTAGACCAACGTACGTTTATCCGATGAGATGTCCGGCGCTCCCGAGGCTCTTGTATCCTTTGATACCGCCAGTGCAGCTTCGATGGCGGCTCTGCAAGAGGATGGGAAGATGCTGCTCGGTATGATTCAGAGTGTGAAGCTGCTTGATATCTCGGGATTAAGCTTCCAGGTATGTTGGCGGTCCAAGATATCTTGCCGCGGAGCCGAGCTTACTTGAATGTGACAGGTTCGGGACGAGCTCCAGACCAGCCTGAAGACTTCGGAAGTCACTAGCTCGAAGAGCTCTTCTTCCACTCATGTCACTCAGTGTCTCCCGATGACATTGTGTGTTGTACCACCCAGCTCGCCTGTCGCGAACGAACATCCTGATACTTATTTCACAGTTGGCGCTGAAACGTCACAATCACCCATAAAGGATGAAGTGGTAAGAACTATCCCTTCCACTACCTCAGCTGAGCCAACGGGGAACCAGACCTCCCACGATCATCTTGGTAAGGCTAGAGTGGAAGTGAGTAGCTGATCAAGTTCTTTCGGCGAGTGGCCTTGGCTGAAGTGTGACTCCTCTCCGGTTTTAGGTGCGACTGTGTCACGTAGCAAGGGAGGGAGGAACCGATCCCAGTTTCACTCCCATGACGGTCCCGCCGAAAGACGATCACACGAGTGTCCAAACGAGGACCGACATCGACCCTATCCCACCCTGGACGGACACTGTTGCCCAGGATGTTTCCATGCAATCGCTTTCTCGCCACTCTGACCCTTGCCTGATCCCAGACAGTGCATGTCGTCAAACTACAGACCGCCTTAATGCAGTCTTTGATGAAGATGAGCTGCAGAATCAGGATTTCCTGCCCAATGACGACGTCATTCAGTCTAAAGCGATGTCCAATGACTGTGATGCGATGGCTGAGAAACGACGAAACGGCGACCGAAAGCGATCCTTGTCCGTTGGACCTTTGCCGTCGACCAGTTTCGACCCTTTCACTCACAATGATCTCCCTGATAGCCCCAAGCCCACTTATTCTTCCGTTTCCTCAATCAACCCCTTGGACTGCTTTTTTGCAGACACTCCAGCCATCTTCTCGGAAACGCAGATATTGCATCTGATCCCGAACACGAGGTATCCGCCATCGCCGCCCCCGCAATTCGCTTCTATCCATCGGGACGAAGCGGACCGGCGACTATCAATCGCCAGGTATGATCCGAGCAATGCTGAACCTCAGGTTCGAACTCAGCCTCAGTTACAGCTTCACAATGAGCCCCAGCCTCACGCTGTGCCGATCTCGGCGGGGCATCCGTATCCCTTCATGCATCTGCAGCAAGATTCGCCGCCGATGGAGGAGCAGATCAGTTTCCAGCACCTCCCTCCTGCGACCAAGTTCTTCGTACCAGGAGGAACCTATGGCGACACCCAGTACTATCATGGTATGCATGTCTCGCCGACAGCCATGCCCGACCCTACGTGCCGCCATTTCTGCGGAAGCAGTATGCCTCAGCCACAGTTTTTCCATCAGCAGCAGCAGCTCCACCACCACTACCACCATCATCCTCTAGCGATGAGTGATTTATACGGCAACCCCATCATGCAGACCCCATTGCTGCCCGCTATTCCGATCGCGTATCACGGTCAGCAAGCGTACTCGTGGTATCCTACAATGCCAGCGCAAGGACCCGGACAGACAAGAGACAGGCGACCGAGGTTGTAAGAATCTGCACTGTGGCTGATTCAGTGATCGCTGGCCATCGTCGATTTCGTTGTTTACATCGCTTCCAGCTCCCTCGGCCAGCGTTCTCACCAGAAAGGAAAATCAGAGAAATAGTTTGCTTTCGCGTCAGGTGTTTTTTTCCCTTGCACATGTCCTTTAGTTTGAATTGTAGAATTGTATGAAAGCTCCGCCGCTCAAGACTACATCGACCTTTAGAGAATTTTGCTATACACATGAGAGATCGTATGTTGTGACTTGGTGTCAAGGTCAAACTGAGGGCTGAAGATGGCACAATCACGAAACACATTGCACTTGCCACGACAGCTCAATATTGGATGTTGTGCAGCGTGGCGAGATTTGTAGAAACAGAAAAATAAGCCAATTTCGTTTATCCCGCATCTATGAAATTTGCCGATGGAGTCGATAATGCTTGACCAAATGTGTTGACGGTGGCTGAGCTATTCTTATCTACCAAGCTGTCTTGTGTTAGGGTGCACATCTGCCCACGATTCAGCCTCAGCCCAGAGTCCCAAGCCAAAGGACAAGCCAGTCATGCATGACTCGGGTAATGAAATACCAGAGAATGTTACCCGAGTGCCAGTTTGTATTAGTCATCATCCATTTACAAGCGGTGTGTGAGAGACGAGGTGTGAGAGACGAGACCACCGTGAGACTCTACCAGAAGAGCCCACCGTGAGACCAGAATGGCTCAAAGACCACCGCGAGACCGACCGACGATCACCGCCGATCCTTTAAAGGATCCCTCTAGATAGACTGTTAGCAAGAGATGTTGTTACCTGCTAGAGCCTTGCTAAGGGCGTGGACAACTGGATTATATATATAGTAGGATAGATATTGCTGCCTTCCTTGATAGCAGCACCACGTAGTCGTATGACATATGGACAAGCAATCCCCTCAATACAGCTCTGAGTACGTAAACCTTCTCAGCGGGCGATTTAGGCGTCGGCAAATGCCCCCGGCCCCCGGGTAGTGACTGTCTGCGGAAGCAGAAAAAGTCAAACCGAAACACTCCTGATACTTTGGTGAAACGTTCAGGCCAGTGCAGCTGTAACTATAGAAGGCCCTCAATACTTGCATAGCATCTAATTGATATCCCAATCGTCTAGGAAAAAGACAAGGCAGATACCCATATAACCACATACCACATACCCTACACCATCCACCTCTCCCGATCCTCATTCACCTTCCTGTGGGACCGAATTTCGAATCCGTCATGTCCACCTTCAACGTCTACATCCTCTCGATGTTGTTTTCCGCCGCTGCCACTCTCCTCTTCTCTCCATTTCGAAAGGCGATATTCGGCCGTTCGCCTGGATCGATCAGAATAGTCACTCCCAGTAAGCCGGCGATATTGCCACGATCCAACCGAACCACAGGATCCGAAGGGGAAGATACAGAGGAAGGCAGAAGGAGGGTAATAGAGGATGATGAGAGCGAAAAGAAAGGTCAGATACCTAGCCACAGAGAATCAATCGGGATTACCGTGTCTGAACTCGTCAAATCGAATATTCCATCTTTACAAAGAGGATACAAGCCTTCCTGGTGGCTCAACAACGGACATCTCCAAACTGCATACTGCGTGATTGGAAATTTCACTCGCATCCACAAAGTCCATTATGTACGACAACTCCTCCGCCTTCCAGATGGAGGAACGATATCTGTTGACATGTCTCCTCCGAACCATGCCAGTCTACCACCGACAGCACCGACCGTTGTGATTGGCCACGGTTTGACGGGTGGAAGCCACGAATCATACGTACGCAACGTTGTTGAATGGGTCGTGAAGCCACGAGCAGAGGGGGGTCTTGGTGGTCGAGCGGTCGTCTCCAATTATCGAGGATGTGCAGGAACAAAGATCACATCACCTCAATTTTACTCGGCTGGATACACTGGCGACTATCACACCGTGGTCTCGTATGTGCATTCCCAGTTTCCAGAGTCTCCACTCGTAGGTGCTGGGTTCTCACTAGGTGCGAGTGTCTTGGCGAGATACATGGGAGAAGAAGGCGATAGATGCGCACTCACGGGAGGAGTGGTGCTGGGTTGCCCCTGGGACATCCCAAGTATGTCGCACAAGTTGGAGACAGGTTGGATCTCTCAACGTATTTACTCGAAGGCGATGTGTAAGAACCTTATGAATGTCGTTTTGCGCGCGTCTCACACAAAAGGGAAAAGGTCATCTCTCTTACCGGCAACTACATCAGCATCGACGAATACATCAAGACGTTCCTCCGCTGTCTCCTCGGGTACTTCCACCCCGACATCTTCAACTTCTTCAACCTCCACAGGATCAGACATCGATGTCCCAATTTTATTCCCATACCACAACGAATCCATCCCAATCGACCAAGTCATCGCAATTTTCGTTGAGCAGAAGAAGACTAACCTCCGTCTTAGAGATTTTGACGATTACGTCACCTGCTTTTACGGAGGGCTTAGGAAGGATCAGTCAGAGAAAGGCGCCTTTCCTTTCAAGGACGCCGATGCTTATTATGAATGGGCAAGCAGTAAACCGTTGATTAAGAATGTGAAGAGACCGTTGCTAGGAATTAATGCGTTCGACGACCCAGTCATAGATGGAAGTGAGTGTTTCATTTTCTTCTCCGGCTCCTTCGGCCCTGCCACCACCACCATCTGGCAAATACTTATCGGATATCCTCACCCCTAGGCTCCCTCCCGGTCGATGAGATCGCCTCTTCATCACACGTCGTTCTCGCCATCACCCCTGGAGGTGGCCATCTCGGATGGTTCGACGGTCCGCTCTTCTCGTTTGGCTCAAATTCAAGCGAAAGCTATTCTCAACATCGATGGGTCATCAACCCTATCTCAGAGTATATCACTGCGCTGCTCAACAAGACGGATGAAAGCCGTGTAACGCCGAAGCGGGCGACAGAGCAGGGTAAAGACGGTTGGACATGGGTCAAAGGAAGTGAAGAGGATACTTATGGACCTGTCGGGTGGAATGTCATTGAGAGCGGCGAGATGGTGGAAGGCGTGGAGACTGAATCAGGCGTACTGCAGGGGCTTTAAGATGCATTTGAATTAGGAGAATGGGGGTCACTCAGGAGTTGGTGACAGTCATGACCTCCCCGACCAGTCCTTGTCATGATAATCTGCGTACTTGCATTGCATAAATCGATCAGTAGAAAACCAAATTGCAATAACGATGGGTGGAGGTGGCTTTTCGATTGCGACCGAGTTCCCTTGGCGATATAACCGAGAGGGGTGAATGTACGTGCAGTGCGAGGTACAGTTGGGGTATAGTGTGGGGAAGATCGCCCGCCCTCAGACCTGGTGTTCCCATCTCGAACGGGGGTGGGCGCGTAGGGGAGTGGACCATCGATGGAGGAGGGGGGGGGGGGAGGAATCGAAATCGATCTCATGTTGTTTAATCCATGCCTCCAGTCTTTATCTCATACCTTGATATAAGCGGATCCCCATCGGTATCACTATATATTACATCCAACGCAAAGCACGACCTTTCTTTCTTCGAATCCTTCTTCCAATCTGCACCACGGTTGACCAGCTATGTAAACATGTCTGGCTCTTACACATTCGTTACCGAGTCCTCTTATGCCAACTCCTTCCCTCAATTAATCGCAGATCACACCATGACTTCTTCATCCCCTATATCCCCACTTGAGACTAAAGCCAACAACGAGTACGCCCCCTTCACTGAAAACCAGACTACCGTTCTCAAAGCATTACTCAATGCCGTCTTCAAAGCGGTAACAGACAAGGACGAGATCGATGAGCTGATGAAGCGTGTGCCGGCAGACGCGCCTGATTGGCAGCGATCTGCTGTTCACAAGTACATCACCTCGAGCTATACTGATTTCCCGAACTCGTTCAAGGAGCTCATCACGACGTATAATAATCAGCTTTCTCCAATGGCCGTTGCCCAGATCCAACAGGGTCTCGATATCTTGTCCACTCGACCAGGGACGGCGCTGTTGTCAGGTGGGAAAGGAGGTTGGCTATCTGGGAAAGCAGTTCCGGATCTATCCATCGAAGAACGAGAAGTGATGTTGAAGGAGTGGAGAATGAGTAGCCTCAAACTGAAGAGAGATCTTTTCAAGGCAATGGTCGGTGAGTGGATTTTTTGTCAACCAAGAACAAGTATGCTTCGAAGGAGAGCATCCTGACATCGAATCCCATTCCGCCTGTAGTCGTTCCCCTCGCATCTCTGTACAACTCGGAGCCCACTGTGCTGGACGCGATCGGCTATCCCTCTCCTGATCGACGAAAGCACTACAAGCCGATGAAAGAACCCGTTCATCGATTCAGCTTCATCAATCCTGATGACTTGTTCGGCAAAGTCGCCAATGATCAGGCCCAGATCGATGAAGAGACTATTGTCAACGGCCCAACTCCCACGAATGGCAACACGCAGTATGCCACGCTCGACACCGACATCTTGATCATTGGATCGGGAGCCGGAGGGGGAGTCGTCGCCAAAGTCCTCTCGGACAATGGCCACAAATGCCTTATTGTTGAGAAAGGGATCTATGCGCCGACGGGAGAAAAGTCTCGATCTCAACTGGAAGGCTTTGGCGAACTCTATCAGTACGGAGGATTCTTCTCCTCCGAGAACTCTAGTATCTCCATCCTCGCCGCATCTGTATTCGGTGGAGGCACAGCCATCAACTGGTCAGCTTCATTCCGAACGCCTCATCACGTTCGACAGGAGTGGGCGGAGAAGTATGGTTTGGATTACTTCCTCTCTGACGGATTCGCAGATAGTGTGGACGCCGTGTGCGACAGGATGGGTGTTTCGACCAAGCATTTGAAACATAGCAAGGCGAACAAGCTTCTCATTGAAGGATGCGAGAGATTGGGGTACCACTTTGATGATATTCCAGTGAGTCACACCTTTAACCCTCCCTTTCACCTTGTATGCTGACGAGACTTCTCCACACCATTCTGCAGCAAAATACCGGAGGCCACGAACATTCTTGCGGATTTTGCAGCTTCGGATGTCCTTTCGGAGAGAAGCAGGGGAGTGTCGAGACGTGGCTCGTTGACGCGGCCAAGAACGGATCGGAGTTCATCAAACAGGTCCATATCGATCGATTGCTCTTTGGTGTCGACGGCGAGGATGTAGCGTCATCCATGAGCGCCGAGAACATCGCCGACTTCACCTACTCTAGATATCGAACCAAATGCCTTGGAGCGCTCGGCTCCTTCCCTGACGGCCGAAAGGTAATTCTCCGCGCCAACAACGGTGTGGTCGTCTCTGGCGGCTCGATTAACACACCGAGCATCATGATGCGTTCCAAGATCCCGAACCCGAACATCGGGAAGAACTTGCATCTCCATCCAGTCAGCTACGTCACTGGTTACTTTGACGAAACGGTGGAAGCATGGAACGGTCCGATCATGACGGCAGTAAGCAACGCGATGGAAAACAAAGATGGAACTGGATATGGTGCCAAACTCGAGGTCTGTATGTCATTCCCCTCTGGCCAGGCAGGTAACACAGAACTCTGGGATAGCTCGACAGCACACAAAGCCGAAATGGTCAGGTACAATAACAGCTTCAGTCTTATCGTACTTACGCGTGATCGAGATGCCGGTGAGGTTTTCATCGACAAGGAAGGGAAACCGAGAGTGAATTACTCGGTCTCGAAATACGATGCCGAATCAATGACGATGGGCCTTATCAAGGGTTCTGAGATCCTATTGGCAGCTGGCGCCAAGAGAATCACGACGGCTCAAGTCGCGGTAGACAGCTACATCGTACCGGACGACCATAAGGGAGTGGTCGATAGCCGATGGATAGAGTGGACAAACAAGGTGAAAGCGCATGGATGTAATGTTGGCATGGCAGCCAGTGGAAGCGCTCATCAGATGGGAACGTGAGTTTCCTCGTTGCACCGATGATTACTAGATGTGGAATGGGACGCTGATAAAAAATAAACAAAAAAATTGCTCTCTCCACAGCTGTCGTATGGGCACGAGTCCGTCGAACAGTGTCATTGACCCTCGAGGTCGAGTCTGGCACACTCAGGATCTCTACGTGGCGGATGCTGTAAGTCTATCTCATCGTGCTCCTGATGTAACCGTGTAGGAGGCAAATAGCTGACTTTTTTAATCTCCATATTCCTGTTGTCTACCGTATCAGTCGACGTTCCCGACGGCGTCTGGCGTCAATCCAATGGTCTCTGTCATGTCGGTCTCACACTCGATCGGCAAGTTTATTGCTGAAGATCTCGCCAGGAAGGAAAAGCAGAAAGTGCAAGAGTGATGTATGATCAGACCAGAAAGGTGACAGTGTTTTCCCAAGGTGATACAATTACGGATTGACAGTTTTATTGAAGTGGAGTTGTATAAAGAATAAAAAAAGAATCGGCATACATGTAAGCTAAAAGTCAGAAGAAAAGCAAAAGGAAAACATGTCGTGACGTAACAAGTTGTAGTGACGTTCTCGGGTATATTATCAATTCTAGCTGTGTTGAACCATACTCCACATCTCATTCGCGAGAAGTACCTTGACTTCGGAAGATTTAATTTGTAAGCCACGCCGCAGCTCTGAACGGCCGCCGTCAATTTATGACTCCAGCCGGCGACGGCGAGATACGATGACAGCGAGCGCGAATCCAATAGCCCAGATAGGTCTCGACTGCCATATACCACCTTTCTAGGGTGTTTGTTTCTCCGTTCTTTCGCCTTGACTCGTTCGAGCCAAGCCCACCCACGCACGTTGTTGCATTTATAGGAGGATCCCACTCGCGGAGCTAAAGAGGATATGAGCATTCTCCATCCGGGCTTGGCAGAAATCGAATGAGATCCATGCCAAGCCCTACAACCTCGCATTTAGGATCGAAGCATCTGGGGAGAACAAGAGAATAATCAGACATGTGCTCCGGTACCGATGACCTTTGCTCGCTTGGGTGTAAAACTCCACAATCAATCCACGGAAAGTTCTCTTGGCATTATTATCACAGAACAGAGAGGCGCAAAGCCCCCGCGCCCGCGGGGGGGGGGGGGGGGAAGGGGCAGCCGGAGGCCCTAGGGGAACGAATTTGAAGGGGCAATCGGACGTGTCCAGCGCGGCGGAAGAGCATCATTACCAAAGGTGTTTGAGGGGG
>JANGFI010001758.1:0-29375 GCA_025758705.1 Goffeauzyma gilvescens
GGCGCTGGGGGGGGTGGGCGGGAGGGGGGGGGGGGGGGGGGGGGGGGGGGGAGAGAGACGGAGTCAACATTGATGCTCAGGCTCAGAACAAAAACAACAAAACAAAACTCCCAGAAGAGTGTCTCACCTAAAAGCCCTCAACGCTCTATACTCGTCCCCTACACTTTCCAACCTGACTACATTCCTCGATCCTTGAGCCTGACCGGTTGTCAAAAAGGAACTCAAAGACCATTCGAGCTCAGTGAGGTGACTTGTTAACGTGAGTCTCCCACTTTCCCCCAATGGTCTTGTTATACTCGCATGCAAGATGAAAGAACGAATCGTCTGTCTCACGATCGATTTAGCCCATTCCGACAGTTTTTCACCGAGTGAGAATCTGCCGAGTAACTCAAGGCGGAGGAAAGTCAGTTTCTCCTCCAAGTCGGCTACGTATCCCATTTTCCCCCCGTTCCCGTTCGCACCACCACCCATCGTCATTGGGTTAACGGGTTTACTAAAGTCGACCTTGTGCATTCTTGCTACGATGTTCCCCAGATCTCTACGAATAGCAGAGTCTAACCCATCCAAGACGCGAGTATAGACATTCACTCCCGATTGAATGGACGGTTCCAAGATTGATTGGGCTCGTGCGCCAAAATCGGTCAAGTTGTTTCGAACCGCTTCGATCAGGTGATATAAGAAGCTCGTGAGAGCCGCGTTTGTTATCTGAGAACTGTTCGCCAGAGGACCAATAAGAGAAGTTGCTGAAAAATCTTTGATGATACCTCGATCTACACGAGAGACGACTTCATCCAAGCTCTTGGAGACGGTTTTGGCGATACTTTTGATCAAAAGTGGATCGAAGCGAGCGCTATCGAGTTCGTTACTCATGATTCGAGCTAGGTGAATTCCATCTGATCCACTCGGAGCTTGTCTTGGCCAATTGGAGAAAACGCCATTAATGTTCTCTGACATTCGAGAAGATGCACGAGAGAGGTAGGCTCCTTCATATTTCGCAACTGAACGTAGAAGAAGGACCGTCTCCGGTGATTGATAATCGTTCGTATACTGTGTATTGGTATGGACAGCGATTTTCCCGAAAAATCCTTGGAAGATCCTTAATAAACGAGGGTATCCCTGGCTTAAGATCTGCTGGACGACGGGTGAACCCGTACGGGTGAGCGAATCGAAACTAGTAGCGAGTGTTGTCCAGAACGTAAATGAGGGTTTCTCTTCGAGGATCTGCATGACTTCAGACAAGAAGTCGAGAGATTCGGACGTTGGGTCGCTTTTCAGTTTCAAGATTTTTTCAAGGATGTATACTTTGATACAGCATTGAGCGATATCATCCATTAGGATATCGAGTCGAGTCCAGATCACTTGTTGCCATAGGTGCATGTTCTGGTTCGTTGGCCCGACTTCCGTCTTGGGTTTAGAACGATGAGTGAAGATGCTAGCCGCGCTCGAAGTCGATGTCGGCCCGGAAGGCTGTTCCTTCTGGGCGACTTCTCGAGCGATCGAGTGGACGTCAAACACCTTGGCTATCCTCGCTTGGACAGCGTCGTTGAGATCGGCAAGAAGGTTCGAAACGAGTCGGGGTAAAAGTCGGAGGTTGTATGCCGTCTGAAGAGAACTAGAGAGTAAAGGCTGGTCCAGCTTCGCGAGCCCTTCCACAACCATTACTTCCATTTCGGATATAACCGCGTCTTTTTGCTTTTGGATCGAAGGTAAGAGGTCGGAAACGAACGTGAGTGACTTCAGCGGGATCGAAGACGGCGAAGACGATGGCGCTGGCGCTGGCGATGACGATGACGAAGAAAGGTTCGGAGTCAACGGATCGTCCAGTAATGTATCGAGCTCGGCGATCGTCAAACCCGCTTTGGCTAATTCTCGTTCTCGCTCATTCCCTTCTCCGTCACCGATACCGCCGAGAATGGTGGTTCCACTATTGCTCCTTACCATCCCCATACTTGACATTCCTTGCCCCGAGCCTCCTGCCGCTGCTCCTGCTGCAGGTACCGACTGTTCCAATTGATTACCACTAGCACCCTGAATCACCGCCATCTGCGTCTCCAACCTCTTTGCAAGCAGAATAAACCTCCCTGCTCTTCTCAATACCTCCGAACACGCTCTAATCTTCTCCAATCTCCTCACTCTCTCTTCAATCTCTTCATATGGGTCGTGGATTTTGCCGTGTAAGCGCGCGAGGGAGGTATCGAGTGATGTAAGCGAAGAGCGGATGGAACTGAGTTGAGAAGAGAGGTGAGAAGAATTGGAAAGGTGGGAGAGAAGAAGAGGATGATGATTATCGATTTCTTGGCGCAGTTGGGAGGTAACGTCGGAGATACCGCGATTTAACTTGGTGAGTGCGGAGGAGATGTCACCTTTAGCGATCGTCGCGTTGGTAGAATTGTTGGTGGTGGTGGCGGTGGTGGGAGAGACATCTTTGGTGGGTTTGGTGGGATTGGTGAGTTCACTCAAGGGTTTTGATTTCGAGGGTGAAGAGGAAAGGGGGCCACTAGCATCAGGATCATAAATTTCGCCAGAGAGGATCGCGTTCGCATATGAGTTGGTGTCGAATCGGGGAGAAGCGAACGGTGTGTAGTCGAGGTAAGCGTGTTGATTGGAGGACGACGAGTGATTCGTCGTTGTCTCGGCGATCATGGTGAGCGATTGGGCGAGTTAATTGAAGTTGGCTGCCATGGACCGAGGCCGAGACGGGAGATATGGACAGTGCGGGGAAGGTGACGGCAGGATGTGAAGGGTAACAAACGGGTCGAACTGATGATGAAGTTAAGAAGAGGGTGTAAAACCTATGGAGAATCAAGAAGGTGGTTATGTTTGATGCAATCGAATAGCCTGTACAAGTCACAGAGATTACGATGAAGATTCTCCCAAGGACGCGAGGGTGGTTGTTACGAAGCCGACAACCTGGGCTCACCATTCAATCCCTATGCTCTCTCTCTCTCTATCCTTGTGTCCTGCCTGTCCTTGGCTTGCAACCGAGCCAGGCGAAGTCCGTCACTGTAATCGCGATGCCATGCCATGCCATGCCATGCCAGTCGCGTCCAGTTATGCTCCCCCCCCCCCCCCCCCCCCTCCCAGACTCTGGCAGGGGGGACTTCGAGGTCACGGACATCGTACAATGGATTATCGTCGTATGCGGCGCCCGGGGGAGGGAGGGGAGGAAGGGATGGCAGCAGTCCCATAATCCATGTCCGCGTTTCCCTCTCTCTCGCTTAAACGGGGAGGAACAAGAGGAGGGGGGGGAAGCAAGCAGCCACGACGACGACGACGACCTACATGCAACCCCCCCCCCCTTCCTCCTTGCTCTGCTCTGGACGACAGGAGGCTGGCCAGCACAACCCCCCAAGAGCCACCTCGCGTAACGTCTCTCTCTTCCATTCTTGAGCTTAGCCTCAACTAGGAACATTCCTCAGAACAAATCAGATCGTGTTGAAGAGTGGAAAAGAGAATGAATGAGTCAACCCCGACCTCCTTCTCCGTCCTCGATTCCCATTATTGTAAGGATCTTGCTTTAATCCTTTTATAACAAACGCTCCGTATCATCGCCGTCATCGTCATCGTCACCGTCGTCGCCCTCCCCTTCCCCCCCCCCCCCATTTTCGTCGTTATCAACCAAGAAAGAAATCGAATAGAACAAGGAAAACTTATTCATTATGGTGAGTCTGCCAGCCGATTGACATCCTGGTGCCAGACTGAACGGAACACGCCGAGCGAAGTACAAGGAACAAAGAACAAAGAGCAGAGAACAGAGAGCGAAGGATGAAGAAGGATGAAACCGGAAACCTTGAGAACACGCAAGAATAAACGTCCGGAGCAGACGAGCAAGATGGATAGGTGCAAATGGCGTGACTAGGGTATCGGATGTTGAATGGTGGACGATCTATCCTCGTCACAACTTGAATCTCGGCACAGGATACGGGTATTCTGAAGCCATGTCTCTGGCGTGGAAGCAGAAGAAGAAAAAAGGCGGAGGGGGGCGATTGAGGACCACGAAGGGGAAGGGGGAAGAGATTGGTAGATATTGCGATAAGATGAGACGGGGTACTGTCTAAGGGAGGATATGGAAGAGGGGCGGAATGAAGAGACGTTGGCCATGTGTATATGAGCGAACAGAGCGAAAGGGCGAGAGAGAGAAATGGCTGCCGGTGTTGTCTCCCTGATGACGATCCGAAGATTGTATGTTTGAAAGCTATGAGGAAGAGGAGGAGCTAACCTTTGTGTTTGATCTTGGATTTTGAATGTCTCCTTCTCTTCCCTCTCTTCTCTTCTCTTATCTTATCGTCATCGTCACCGTCACCCAAATCAAACACTTCAATCAACCCAATCTGATTACTCTCCTCGACCTAATCCTCCGCCTTCATCCTTCATCCTCCCAGTCCATCGCACGCCCCACCTCGCCCTCCCTGGGCACCTCTACTGCCTCTTCCTCTGCCGTCGCTCGACCTCCAGGAGCCAACGCGATCCGACGAAGAGCCGCGGCCCCACCTAAGCCGAATTCTTCGAGAGCAGCAGGCGCTGGAGGAAGTAGTAATACTATGTTGAAGTTGTACACTGATTCCGGGGAGACGGGTCTGCAGATGTGAGTTCTTTCTTCGATTCTTCTTGTCTTCTCTTCTCTTCTCTTCTGCCATGCGTTCCAGGTATCGGCGGTGCTGGCCACTTTTTTTTTTCATTCTTGGGCCCCTTGGTGTATTGCGTTCGTGGAGAATCAACCAGGTACGGAGGAGGAAAGCTTGGACGTCGACGTCGATGGTTTTTTTCGTCACTACCCTTATGGTCCCTATTGCCAAGCTTGACAAGCCGCGAAAAGCAGGGATGGTAAGGAAGATATGTGACGAACTTTTGGGGCTGCAATGGTTCTTCCCGGGACCGTCCATGGGGAGGAAGATTAAACATGTCAAGTGAAAAAGAAGGATACAACGGGTTAGATGAAAGGGAAACCAGAAGGAGACGGGAGGGCGAGATGGAGTAGACGCGGACTGGATCAAAGAGTCTCTTAGCTGCATTTGTCGCTCTTCTCCATATCAATGGAGGGTTTTTGATATGGGGGCGGTAACTGTCAAATAAACATCGCGGAGATAGGAAGCGTGAAAAGTTTACCGAGTCCGATCGCATCGCTTTGTACCGCTCGACCTTGGGGTGTAGGATAGTATGCTTGGACCTTGAAACGCCCCCGTCAATCTCATTTATCTGATCTCTACCATATTACTCTTCTTGTTTTCTTTTTGGATTCTATTTACCTCTCTCTATTCACCAACCGAAAAATCCGATCCGAATAATACATCCAATTAAAACCCCACAGCGACCCCTACGTCGTCATCGTTCTCGCTATCGCTTTCATCGCATCCATCTTCTTCCTCCATATCTCCGCCAAGGTCGTCAAGGCATTCACTCGTTGATCTCATCCTGAAAGAATCCGATTGACAAGTTCCGCCTGTCCATCCTTCTAATTCATCTTTCGTAGGACGATGGCTCAGGGAGAAGCGAGATCGGAGCAAGAAAAAGAGAAGAGGAGGAGAAACAGAAAGAGAAGCAGACACACAACAACACAGAGGGTTATTGGGTTGTACACACCGTTTTCTTTTTCTATTATCAAACCATGTGTTTATTTGGTTACTGTCGCCTTTCGTTTCGGTCTTTCTCATCTTCGGGAATCGGTGGCCAAGGAGTACATTGCATCCTATTCATCTGTTCATAAGATGGCGATGACTTGGCTCGTTGACCCTCGTGATACAGTAGCTGACGTGAGGTCGTATAAGAAAGAAAGGAAAGTTCCAGTGGTCGTGAGGTCGTCAACGGATGACGAAACAATAACAGAATACACAAAGGCTCATCCGGAAATTAAACGTTGAGCGTTACGTATCAATCAGTGGTCGGGTTCTGCGTGAAGCTTTTGTATCTGTTTTATCAAATCGAAAGGTCGTCTGATTATCAGACTATTTTCTGTTTCGTTCGGGATCTCAGTGAGCGAAAACCTCAACTCACCCACGGAACATCTCCCGCCCCATATTTCCTCGGTGGCCTCTTCCACGTCGCGATCCTATCCGCCTCTCGCTCTGTTCCTTCCACGGGAAGAGGGAAGATGATGCCCATCTCGAAGTTGTTGCAATGTAGCTTGGCTTCCTGGGTCTTGTCAACGTAGTTGATTGTGCCCCAGGCTGCTTGAGAGATGTTGTGAGAACCGAGGTACACCCAGCCACCGACTTTCGGATTCGGAATGGACCGAGACGTGTTTTTGAAAGTGGCAATGATCATCTGGTGGAGAGGAGATGGGTGGGGTTATGGGTAAGCTTTTGTGTGCGGCTGGTGTACGTATTAATTGTGACGGCTTCCCAAGGGCCAGCTTCACCCGAGTGGACAAACGCGATACTAACCTTGGTGTGCATCAAAACCTTGCCATCCTTGCAATTGGCGTCATAGAATATTTCCCTAGTCTTATCAGTAAAGTGTTTCGGCTGGCAAAACATCGTTCCACCGCCGTTTCTCCCCCAGATACTTTCGTCCACAGTCTTCAAGCTCGGGAAAAGGACTTTGATCGGAGGGAAATCCTGGATTCTTTTACTCGACGGCGGGTATTGCCTCAAGGTCTCGGCAGCAGCCAATCCCTTGAAGCATGAGTAGAATCGATTTTGCCAACCGACGGTGAAAGCTTGAAGGGAGGAGCTCTGGAGAGATAAGCACAGGTTAGTAACCGTGAAGCATTGGGTCAAAAATCGGTTCAAGAGGTCCTACCTGATATTCTGCAACTAGCTGTTGATCTTGTCCTGGCATCCACCCTTCCCTCCTGATGATCTCCGACAGACCTGTTTGGCCTGTCCTTCGCATATCTTCGCCCCTGTGAGTCCCTGGGATACTGACTGCCACCTTGACCTTGACTTTGCTCCAATCCCACTTCGCAAACGATTCGAAACGATTATCAGGTCGAAACAGGAGATCAGAGCCGTAGGGATGGTTTTGGATCAGCTGGTTCAGCGAAGGTCTAATGTTCATCGGTCGAGAAAACAGTCGGCGGAACTGTTGCGGCATGCTGTTCTCGGGGAAGGCATTGGGGGCTTCATCTTTAAGGGGAACGTCTTGGACGTAGACAATCTATGGCGGCATATCCGTGAGGAAGGGGAAAAGAGGGGGGGGGGGACATCAGCCGGAAATCATATTGCGAGGGTGCTAATGAACTCACATTGTTGATCCTGTCCCAGTCGTGATCCATAAAATTTGCACTTCCAATCATAATCCTCAGCCTTCCCGTCTTGTAAAATATCTGGTGAGACAGGTTGTTAGCATTGTGTGACGTTTTGGCAAACAATTGTCTCCACTCACCAACATGAACTTCATATGTTGCGTTCCATTCATTCCCGGCATAAACGCATAGGTACACGCAGCACCAGGCAGATCCCCTTCATCTTCTCGACCGAGCATGATTCGATCCTTGCCATTCGCCGTTTCCATTGGTGGTTGTTGTATCAAAATCGTGGGGACTAATCCAGGATCAGGAAAGATTGTGGAGACCCATGGCATTTCCCAGACGAAACTGGAAGCGATGAGGAGGGAGATGGAAGATTTCTTATGTTTAAAACCGAGGCAAGAGGTTTCTCGAAGTCAGCGGAGGTAGGGGGAGGCATTATGCGATGAAGGTAAACTTACATCGCCTATGACTTCGCTAAGGGTGAACGACTTGCTTTTGGGTGGCGCCAGACTATTATACGTCGGCCTGATCTCGCCATCCCAAAAGAGTTCACCTTTCGACCCAGCTGGAGCCGGAGCTACGTGATCATTCGCGTCCACTCGCTGCTTCTTCGCTGATGGCCCTTCAGCTCCAGAATCGGTCTCGGTATCAGACTCATTAGGGGTGATCGCCGCGAAGTCGGCGCCTCGGACTCGCTTCTGCCGTTCTATTCGCTCACTCTCGAGTCTTGCTCGATCTCGCATAAACTCGGTGAGAATGGAAGAAGAGTTGGAGTCGGAGTTGCGAATGGGGACGTGAGGAACGGGAACGGGAACGGGAACGGGAACTGAAACGCTGGCAGCTTCCTCGTCGGAGGAGTCGTCAAGTTCGATGATTTCCCTGGACGTATTGGAGGTGTTTGGTTTCGGCTCGGAGCTGCGATCAGTATTTCTAGTTGACGTATGGATAGCAGGCAACCGTCCGACTACTCGTGGGTAAGGCTCGAGCTCGATCTTTCCGTCATCTTCCTGGGTGGTGGTGGCAGATCTGGCTGAGAAAGGCATGTGCAACTCGAGGTCGGACTCAGGCTCAGTTAAGTCATCGTCTTCTTCAATGTCGGCGAACAGAGAATCTTGCTGGTTTTGGCCGTTACTGTATGGGGGTCAAGCTCAGTTCAGGTCACGTCAAAATCCAGTAAGGCGCAGCACACTGACTGCTTTGTTCTAATCTCCTCGTCATCCGAATCAAATAAATCGACCACCTCGATTGGGGCCTTTCCCTTGCCATTCTCCATTCCACTCCCACTCCCATTACTCTTCCCCTTCCCCTTCCCATGGGCTTCTCCATTCGCGCTCGTCTTAATCTCCCTCTCCCTTATCTTTCGAAGCATCCTCTCATCTTCCTCCTCGATTCCTCTTGACCCTCGAGATCGATATCCTCCAGCATCATCCAAAGAAGCCTGAATCGCTCTTCTCAGTTCATCATCTCCCTCCCAATCGTCATCAAGAATCGGCGCTCGTTCTCGCTTTTTTGTCGGGTCGGGACCTTTGATGTGGCTAGTAGCACGGAGAGCTCGATCGTACTCGTCAGGGTCGGCGATGTGGTGATGGTTATGGCGGTCTGACATGATTTGGGGTGTGAGAGCTGAGCTCTGAATTACCGCTGGAGAACTATACTTTTACTGTTTTCCTACGATGATCTGGAAGTCAATGACGCCTCCTCGAAAACAGCGCAACGGTCGTAGAAAAAAAGGTGAAGTTCGCGTCGCCTTACCTCCTGAAGATTGGTGAGATTGACCTTCCTGTTCCTTTCCTGTGCTATCAAGCTATTGGAAGTTTATTGGAATTCTATTGGAAGATACATCGATACTCGATAGTAGATGATCGGTTTCCCCCAATCAAGCTCCATAATGGCCCCCATCAATCCAAAAAGCGCAGACGGAAGCTGTCGTCATCTAATCAGATGTCCAACGACTAACGCGTCCAATCACCACATTTCGCTCGCCACGGCCCGCTCTGTTTCCCGTACTTGACCCCAATTAAAAACAGCAAAAAGTGATGTTTTTCATATTTGCCCACTACTGGAATCGAACCAGTGACCACCTCATGACGATTTACGATTGAATATCGGAGAACCTACGAGTGAGGCACTCTACCACTGAGCCAAGAGGGCTATATTGATGTGGGTGGAGTGTTTAATCATTCCGGTTGCAAGGCTCCCATCACACGAGGTTGGCGGAAACGGTGACGTAATGGTTGCGATTGATCTCCGTCATTTAGATCACTAGTGCGGGAACTCGATTTCGTTGGAGCTGGAATCCGATCATAGCGCCACTGGTTTTGGGGAAATGCAGAGGAAGGATTTCGCTTCGCTGGACTGAATTCCTAGACCCGCTTGGAATTCTGTGTCCTGTTTCCATTGACAGAACAAGGGATGAGGTGTCTGACTGGCTACGTCAGTTGGAGCACATGGGTTCCCCTGTGGCGTGCCACAAGGCGATTTCGTTATATATAGCAACCACCTTCCCGCTCATTTGAGCTCGATTTCTGAACATCCAACGTGAAGCAAACACCCAATTTTATCCTCTCGGAAACACACACCCCACACCCACACCCCACACCCACACCCACACCCACACCCACATTTACACGCATAAGCATACGCACATTCATAATGTCCGCCGACAAAGAAACCAAAGTCCAGCTTATCACCGCCTACGAGGGTCTGAAGAATATTCCCCCTCAGCAGCAGAACCTACCAGGTCTTGACTCCAAGTTGGATCCCGAGCCGAGCTGGACTCAGCTGGAGGCATGGGACGAAGATGGAAAGCCTTATTTGAGAGAGTATAAAGGAAGTGGGAAGCTTAGTGGGAAGACGGCGTTGATTACTGGTGGAGATTCGGGGATTGGGAGGAGTGCGGCGGTGATGATGGCGAGAGAGGGATGTGATGTTACGATCGTCTACCTACCCCAGGAGGAAGAGGAGTGAGTGTGATTGGAAATTGGCGATTATTTCTGGATTTACAATCTACCAACAGTTGGTGACTGATGTGACCCGTCACTTATTTTTTTTGCCTCCCAGTGCTCAAAACGTCAAGAAGCAAATCGAATCTGAAGGCCGACAGTGTCTCGCGCTTGCTCTCGACCTTATGATCGAAGGCAACTGTCAAAAAGCAGTCAACGAGCACATTGCCAAATACGGCGGCCTGTCGTGCCTCGTCAACAATGCCTCTAAGCAAGTGATGTGTGCGGACCTTGCTGAGATTGACTTGGAGAAAGTCGAATCGACGTTCCGATCCAACATTCTTGCTATGTTCGCAATCACGAAATTTGCTCTTCCTCACCTCAAGCGTGGATCCACAATCATCAACACGACGAGTGTGACTGCTTTCAAAGGTTCTCAAGCAATGGTAGACTACTCTTCCACTAAAGGTGCGATCGTGACCTTCACTCGAAGTCTAGCGATGCAGCTCGCTCCGAAAGGGATCCGTGTGAACGCAGTTGCACCTGGACCGGTCCACACACCCCTCCAGCCGGCATCGAGACCAGCAGAACAGATGGAGGATTTCCAAGTTGGAAAATTGCCGCTTTGGGGTCGAGCTGGAATGCCCGCAGAGTTGGGCCCGAGCTATGTCTTCTTGGCGAGCGCAGACAGCAATTTGGTGACGGGAACAGTACTACACATCAACAGTGGACAGTGGATTGGGTAGGTGCGAACGCCTACGCTTGCGCGTTGATCATGTAGCCCAGACCCTCGACCTTGAAGTCAAAAACCAACTTGAATTGTAGCCAAAAATGCCCGAAATCTTTTCGTGGATGAATGAAGACTGAATAAATGAATGAAAAACGACCGTGCAGAGCAATCTTACCAACGCAATCATTGATTTTCCAACACAAAGCAGATGCCATTACCTTGATACAAAACGAATTTCATCAGATCACGAAACTAAAAGAAACTACTTGATCAACTCCTCAACCCTGTACTTCGACGTCCTTCAACTCAAGTGACAAAGGCTCCCCGGTGATCCTCTGCCACATATCCATGACCTCCTCGGCAACCGTCTCGAAGTGGGTCGTAGCATCATAACTTCTGGTAATAAAGATATTATCCGCCCTTCCGTCCGATGTCGGGGTGTACAACGGATCGATGGAGACGAATTTCTCAGCGATGGTCCCGAGGAGCTGGAGACCGGGGAGGATCTCACGCTCGGGAACGGAGGTCTCGACGATGGTGGATACGATGGCGATGTAGATGTTGGGAGCACAAACTTGGTGAGCGTGAGAGACCATGGCGATATAGATGTCTAGGAGGAGAAAACCGTCCGTGCACATTTTCAAGGGGAATCGAATCAGCAATCATTGTTTCCCCATACACGAAAACAATAATGACAGAAAACTGAAGAATCGAACAGTAAATGAACTCACCATTCTTTCTGCCGACCTGATTCTGAGGAATAATGATCTGCGCTGAATCGGCGTCGTCTGTTCCCGGGATCGGGTGTTTCAACAGACAAATAGCCCTGACAACCTTCTTCTCCTCCATGACCCTAATCTTGCCTCCCTCTCCATCCTCTTTACCAGCGCCAAAGTAGCTAGGATCACCGATCACCATCTTCGCCTTGACAGTCTCACCCTCCGAAGTGACACTAACGAACTTGCCCGTCTCTGGATCAGTGTTGATCGAGTCAATCGGTTTAGCGAGCATGTATGTTCCTCCATGGACGGCCGAGAGACGAGCGAACGCTTGTGGGAGATCGCCGAGTCCGTACATCGGGTAAATGTAGGGTGATTTACCGTATCGAGCCATCGAAGATGTGTAGAGCAAGATTCGGTTATACGTGTCTCTTGCCGGTTGGTGGATATACTCATCGGTCAATTGGAGTGCCATGGCATGACCTACAAAGTCTTGAGTCCCTGCTTCGAGACCAAACTTGGTATAAACATCTTTCATGGTGTTCTTATCCAAGTCGAGACCTTGATGAGTCGTCGGATCGTCATCCCGCCAATTCTGGAGGAAGAGGAAAAAGTTTCGAGCTCGTCGTTTCTCGAAGAGACCCATGAGTGAAGATCGAAGAGCCTCAGACTCGTTAGAGGGGACTTTGGAGATCTTACCATCTCGGAAAACGTAGGAGCCGGCGATTTGCTTGAATTCGAGGTATCGCACGACATCGGCTTTCAATAACATTTGAATCATCTGGCCAGACGCCGTGATAAATTTAGGGATGAGGTCGACCGCATAGTCTCGCGGTCGTCCGAGAGTGGTAGGGGGTTCGGTTCCACGGAACTTCTTGTACAGCTGAGCATACCAAAGATCGGGGGGGGGGGGCGAAGGCAGACAAGGACGACGCGAAGTATTTGAAAGGCAAGGTTAGAAAACGGGATTTGCCGATGACACGGCAGACAGACAGATTCAATAAAAAGAAAAAGACAACGAAATCGAGCAATTCGCTTCGCTTCGCAAATATCACAAGAGGGGAAAAGAAACCCCAGTAGTGTCCCGCCACTCACCTGCTCCAAGTTCAAACTAGCACTAGCTCCACCGTAGTAATCCTGTCGATCCACTATTTCCAGCCAAAATCAATCACGTACGAAATACGGAAAACAAGAACCGGAAGAGTCGCGCCAACAATGGGAGGCGACAGCAGCAGGAGGTTGTGAGAAAGAATCGGAAAACGGGAATACAAACAAAACAATAGGTCAGCGGGATGCAGACAAAGGAAGTTTTGAGGCCGGAAATGGAAACAAAAGGGAACAATAGAAGAGTGCGAGCGGGCACAAAGAGAGAACGGGAAGGGCGAGAGATATGATAGTTCCCGATACTTACTATGCAAGACCTTCTTCCCGTCGACTGACAACAGTCCCGAGAGGATACACTCAGTCAATCCGGTACCGAGGATGATGACGTCGTATTCCTCTGTCGATACGAGGCGGCAAACGAGGGATCGAAGGGAAGTCGTGCGCGTGAGAGGTGGAATGGCGGGTGGGGAAGGGGGAAGGATAATAGATAAAATGGGTTAGGATGAGACAAACGGAGAAGGGGAGTCTTTACTTCTTCATCCTTCGTTCTTCACCATGCGAGTCCCTTTTATTATCTGCGAAATTGATATTCGACTCGTGCTTCTGGAGTGAAACTCACCATCCATGATTGATAAAGAAGCGTTCTATTCTGATTCTGTCCTGATCGTGTGCGATTTGGTTTCGACAAGGTAGCAGCTGATTGTCGACTCAATTATTTGTTTGATACCCTCTGTTACAGCATGAAAGGAGATAAATTGCTTACTTCAAGTTCTATCGGGCTCCTCTTGCTCCGTTCTTCATCACGATACACGACAACATGCAACCGCGGGCTCTTGCGAAGATCAGGATGTCCCGTCGTCCTCGATGATGATCATGCAAGATGATGGCGTGGTGGGGCGCTCTCCCTTTGTCCTCCCCCCCACATTTCTTCTCCGCCGTCCCACACCCCCACAGCCACCGCCGTCCCCCGCAATCAATGAAACGCCGCGCCTCCCCTCTCCCGATCCGCCTTAGCCCCCGCGCCTCGTCGCCCCATTAGGGTTGGAAGAACCCCCCTGAATCCGCTCCGCGGTGTCAGTTACCCCCCGGGCGCCCCTGCTTCTTCTTTTTGGGTTTGTTTACTTTGTCTTCAACTCCCACACCACCCTTACTAACCCCCTTCCTGACCCATCCCTTTAGTATACTTTCTCAACTTCCGAGTCCTTACACGCATTTCCACACCATCATCCTCGAATCCTAGTGACGATGGAAGCCTTCCTCTCCCAATGTACCTCTTTTAGGACTTTCCACCTGATTGGATCGATCCCACATGGAATTGTTATCTGCATGTGAAATCGCGGGAACGCACGACAAAATAGGCATTCTGAGGTTCCGGATGGATATGAAATGGACCGATATCACAATGAATGAATTCGGGGGGGCTGCATATATGGAGCCAAATTATACAACACTCTCTGAGAGATGAAAACGGGAGGATTGACCCAACATTGGCCCTACTCCAACCACTTCCCCCTTGTCGGGCATGGATGGGTTCTGGGTTTGCTGCATTCCTTTCGCCAAACCCATACCCTCGCTACTGACTATCAAATACTCGATGTCGATGCTCCAGCTGGCTTTGCCGCCGCGGGTGCGGTCGTCGTGGTCGCCACTGTTGTCGTTGTCTTGGGTTTGGGCCCCTGTCCCCCCTTCTGCGGTCTCGGTCTCCCCCAAGCGATCTTCCCCCTCTTACCCAGTACCTCAATTCCATCCTGCGCAGACAGAGATTCTGCGACCCTTTCAGCCATAGCGCGATCTTTGAAGACGACGAATGCACAGTGAGATGCGGGGACGAGGGTTATGTTTTTGATTTGGGCGTGGGAGAGGAAGGGACAGGATGAGAGAAGAGAGGTCCGAACGTCGGGTTCTTCACAGACAGGAAGGGAGAGGAAGATGAGCGTCGTCTGTGGGGACCACGGCGGAGGAGAGACGACAGGGAGACGATGAGAAAAGAAGCACAAGGACAAGAGGAGGAGGGTCAGCCTATCGATCCAAGGAAGACAAGACAGTCGAGGACGACCCGCTAGCAAAAAAGGAGATGATAAGACCGGGAAAGGAATGAAAAAGGTACGTACGACCGATGGATCTTCCGGTGGGACTAAGCCCTGAGCTGCCGCATGTTTGTTCAAGATCTTCTTGGCTACGGGATCATTTCGGCCGTAGTAACGATCTTGGATATTTTGTTTCTCGAGCCCGTTCTCTTTCGGAAGCTCGTGTCTGAACCGGTGGCACCGAAATAGGAGACCGCATATACAGAAAGGAAAGGGATTGTGACACGTCAGTGAGGCTCGACGGGGTTGGGGGGAGGATGGGAGGAGGGACCAAACATAGGGTACTCCCTGGAAAAAGTGCACTCACGTAAACGGACACTCAGCCCCTCTCTTACAATCCCCTTTAACGAAGAAGCTACAGATATGCGGTCTGTTTCTCTTATAATACGGGTCTTTGCGTGCCATCGATTTGAGCATCTCACGACCGACAGTGAGGCCTCGTGGATCATGATTGTCCTCGAGAGATCCACCTTCGCCGACCTTGTCTAATTCGGCTTCCATGACTTGGGTGTAGTAGACTGTTGTGCCGGGGGGAAGAGGCATGGGGCGGGGTAGTGATACGTTTAGAATGATTTTCAGAGGTGATAAGAAAGTTTTAGAGTTTGGAGTCAGCAAATGTTACCTTTGAAGATGGATCGTACGGGGAAAAAATGAAGAAGGAAGAAGTATAGCGAAATCAAGGCCCCCTCCACTCACGTTTATTAATCTCCTGAGTCGGTGCCGCATCAATTCTACCCAACGCAGCATCCCTAACCTGAGTCGGCAAGTTGTACTCCAAATCCAGCAAACAGGTCTGACAAACATTCTTGACTCTCGCACAGGTTGTACAGATTTCCGTCTTCTTGAATCTTGCTCCAGATCCAGGGTTCCAGCGGAAAATCGTAAATGGTCGCGTACACACTTTGCATTCACGACCGTATTCTTGCTTGGACATCCGAACGTAGGGATTATCTCCGAGACAGGTTTCGCAGAGGATTGGGAAGTCCGAGGACTCTTGTCCGGATTTGTTAATGTCGGATTTGGGAGGCATGGTGGCGAAGGTTTAACTGGAGATGACGCGGAAGAGGGTAGAATCAAGAGTCGGTAAATATCCAAGGTAGAGTTGATGGGATATTTCAATAGGCGATACGAACAACTCCCGCTAACAGCCCGACCAGGAAGTATGAGGGTAACGGTTAGGAGAAAGGTTGATGATGGGTGAGGATGGTAAATGGAATCGACCGAAATGCGGAAAGCACAGACAGACACCGGTTTAAGCTGGTCTTTGTTTTCCAACCAAAATTGCTATCAGTTATATAAGTATGCTTTCCTTTAGAGTTGGTGGTAATGAAGTGAATGTTATGAAGGATTGGTAGCTATTTGAATCTAGACAGGTTGATTGATAGACGACCTGGCATGACGACGGACCGTGGGGCGAGGATCTCCCTCTGTCGCCCTCGGTCGTCGCTTGCTAACGCGACCGAACCTCTGAAAGAAAAGGCAGGGGCGGGCAAGGCAAGCAAACGCGGCCAAGAGGGAGAGGGAAGGCACAGAAGGAGAGGGGGAGTTTGACAGGGCGGGATGATTATATTAGCACACCGCGGAGGAGAGAAGCGGGACCCAGATAATAGATTAGTTACAGCACCCACAGTACAGACAGTGGTTACCACAGTGACGTTCTGATAACGATGATGATAAAGGTAAAGGTAAATTATAACAGGTTCCTTTGGACGCCAACCGACAACAAGCAGACAAAGCAGAGACCTATGTCAACAATCGCATTATTACGTGCTAGAATCAAAGCCTCTAGGTTCATCTCCAAGTAACATCCTCAATCCTTGCCGATCGATCAACATATCGAACCGTTCGGCGAACGAAGTGATAAAAAGGAGGATAACATATATCTGAGCCATAGCGAGACATCCTCTTGCTCTCTCTTTCTACCCTCCTCCTCGAAATACGTACCTTGCTCTTACTTTTCGAACCTCACTATATACGACTCAGGAATAATGGATGCTCGATCCCTTCTCCGTGCTCATAAAGCGAGTGCGGGTGGCTCTTCCCTCTCTGCGTTTGCATCTACCTCTGCATCTGCATCTGCATCTGCCTCCACCCCGTCCGCTTTATCCTTTCGCCCAGCAGTATCCTCCTCAATATCTTCATCATCAATTGCGAAGGCGAATAGTGAAGCTGAATCGAATCAAAACCAGGGTCAGAGTCAGTATGCCTCCACCGGAAAAGATGGTCAACTGAGGTGTACGATTTGTGCGGTAAATGGTGAGTATCTTCTCCCTCTGAGTCTCAGCTTTACTGATTTCTGAGGATATCATCCCGGTTCATTTACGGATTACGACCGCACGAAACTGATCCCATTTCGCCTCATTTACCTCATTTACCTCATTTCTACCTTCTCTCTTGGTCATTTCTGCGCCATTTCCCATGTTCCCTCTATTCCCGTTCATGTATGCATATGAACACGTGCTACCCTCATCCTTCATTCCCATTCTCACGATTCCAGTCAAATATTGGGACGCACACTCAGCATCAAAGCAACACAAAACCTCCCTTTCACGAGTGCGAGCCGAAGCTGAAAAAGAGGCATCCCGAGCCGCAAAGAAGGCGTTGAAGAAGCAGGGTCCAACATCGTCGATGGTGGAGATACAGGGGTCAGCCGAGGCGGGAAGTACGAATACGAAACGAAAACGTGGGGTTGAAGAAGAAGCAAGAGAAGGTGGAGAAGCGTCAATAAAGAGGCAAAAGACAGAACGGGATTCGACCACGACACCGCAGACGACGAAGCCAGCAGTAGATGACGAATTAGACTCGTTCCTTTCTTCTCTCGGTGCCAATGTCGCAGCTGAAGCATCCACAGCCGCAACATTGACTGCACATCCAGGAACAAGTTCGACTGGTCCGGAAGGGAAGAGTAAGAAAACATACAAGCCGAATCGACTCGAGGAGGTTGTAACGACGTACGAAGCGGCGGCTGTCACAATTGCACGTCCCAGGACGACGGCGAACGGCTTGAAAGGCGATCGAAATGACGAAGAAGAAGAAGAAGAAGAGGAAGAGACAGAGGATGCACGTCGGGCAAAAGCTCAGCGTGAAGAACGGGAAGAGATTTTAAGTCGTTTAGAAGATGAAAGTCGTGCTCAGGAAGATGCAGATGATAGAGTAACGTTCATGAAGAAAAGATTGGAGGAGGCTAAAAGGAAGAGAGCGGAGAGGATGAAAATGAAAGAGAAAGAGAAAGCAGGACAGGCAAATGGTGCCGGTCCGGAGGAGACATGACGAAGCGAGAAAGAAAGAGGAAAGAAACTTGGGATTCTTTCTTAGGCATTGGGGCGACATTACGTCCCAGTCTTTCGAATAGACAAAAGAACAGCTAAGACGATGGGGTATAGTTGCGACATATGGAAGCATTCATTTTCGATTTTATATGTTTGTAGATGTCATACAGATAATGGATGCATATCGCCTGGTGGCGAACATCGTCAATGTCTCTTCCATCGATCAATGAGTTACCCGAGAACTCTTTTTTTAGTTCATCCAACCTCCGGTCTTTCAACGAATGTTCTTCAACCAACTCGCCTCCGGTGCAAGCCAGGCAGGGAAAACACCGTGCACTCATTTCTCGTTTGTTCTTTACGTTCTAGGCGCTTCCTAAAAGCTTAATCCCATCTCTCTCGATGACCCTTCGGTTCACAAATCTGTCGAGGCGATTCAGGAGGGGTGGAACAGAGCGCAACGGAGAAAAGAGAACGTGAAGAGAATAAAAGGATGTGATGGAAGTCAGCAACGATAGGCTTGGCTATGGTTCTCAATCAGAAGGAAAGGGCTTCCCCTCGGTGACACGAGGGAGAAAGAAAAGAGAAGCAGACGCCACACGCACCTTAACCCAATTCTTTTGGAAAACATTCATAACCTCAATATACTTGCTCTGTAACAGCATCAACAGTTGTTTCGCTCCAAAAACCTCGATTCGATCCCCTTCTTCCAGCGCGAGAAGTCGGTCTTCGATCCCAGGTGTTCGGAGGTACGCTTTCACGACAGCTGCTCGGTTTGCACGAGCTGTGGAAAGGTAGTTGGAGCAGTCGGAGCCTAGGTTTTGGAGAGCGTTTAGGAATCCGAGGGCGAGTTCTTGGATTTCGACACCTGTGAGGAGAAGAGGGTGGAGAGGGGGGGGGGGTTGATTACGGGACAGGACAGTGGAAGTATGCGTCAGTCAAATCCAGTCAGCTTGTGCGTTTTGGGAAGACGGTAGAACCGGTGAGAGGCCAACGAGATTGTGAATATATGAATGGATAGAAAATAAAGCAGAGGAAAGAAATAGACAAATATAAAGAAGATGCCATGAAAGAAGGAAGAAGAAAAGAAGAGACGAAGAAAGCGGAAAGCAGAAAGGAAAGGGAAGGAGAAAAGAGAAAGAAGAACACACCAGTGTTATTTCCCTCCTCCACCGGCGGTGTCACCGTCGCTAACCATCTTCTCAAATCCATACAAAGCTGCAGCACTTCCGTTCCTTCCTGCTCCATCACTTCTCCAATAGCTTTATAAATCGGGTTAGACTTCATGCCAGTCCTCATGGACTTTTCTTCGCCTTCTTCCGCTAGGGAGATGTCTGGGTGGATGTCGGTTGAGGCGGCGGCGGCGGCGGTAGGGGCTGAAGAGGCAGAGGAAGAAGAAGCGCCTGCACCTGCATCTGCGCCGGATTGAGGGTGTGCGTGGGAAGCAGAGGCAGAAATAGGGCCGTTCGTGGGTGTCCGAGTTCGAGATGCCGGGGAGAAAGTCACGTCCGTTGGGATTGAGACGGGGAGTTGAAGAATGGTGGTGTCACATTGGAAAGCGGGGTTCGAGGTCGAAAAGGGTGAAGAGGGAGAGGCAAAAGTGTCGATTCTTCCGGAGAGGGAGCTGCGGGGGACGGAAGTGCCGGGAGTGGGACAGGATAGGAGGAGATGGAATGGAAGGCAAAGAAAATAGGCATGATAAATATTGAACAATTTCGATAATGAAGAACATCGATGAACAACGAAAACAAAAAGGAAGGGGGGGTCAGTCCGATCTGATGCTACCAAAGACTACGCAACTCTGACTTCTTTTCTTTCCTCTCTTTTTTCTCTTTCACCCTTTAATCCAATCCCACCATATCGCTATGAGCGGAGCTGAACTCACAGGATCTTACTCGGGAACTTCTCAAACACGACATTCTTAGCAGCTGCAGCCATAGCAGCGTTGTAGGCTTTCATTTGAGTGTCGAGAGCGATAGCATGCTCGGGAAGGTTGTGCGGGTTGGGAGCCATCGTGTGTGTGGGTATATATGTGTGTAGCTTGGTTGAGCAGTCACGGAATAGGATGAAGCGGGGCGGTCAGGTTAACGAAGGTAAGGACGATATAAGATAATATGATCCGTTTATAACTTCAAACTGATGGTTCAAGAGCAACTGTGATACTTGATAACCTGGCTATCGGCTCAATCTACCTCTGTTATCAGTTTCTATTAATTAACCCCATCCGTTGTTTTTGTTTGATTGATGTGAACACGATGGAATGATTGAACGATCCGTAATCGCGGTCGCGGGGTGGGCGGGGCGGATTACACTGGTACCACCGCCTGGACTTTCCCCCCCCCCCCCCAAGGGTTCCTTGGCTTAATGAATGATTTTGTCTTTCCAGCGGTTTCGTTCCAATTCCCGTTCTCTTTTGTCCAACCCCAGCCCCCGCGAGGGGAGGGAGGGGGAGCAGCCAGATCTGTGGCTGGCAGTGCAAAGTGGAGTGCAAAGGAAGAAAGAGGAAAGAGGGTTGTTTACATTGTGAGGAAATCAACGAGGATAGTTGGAAAAATGACACCTCATTTACATGGTATTCGTGGCTTCGGGATGCTCTGGTAGCTTCTAACCTTCCACATCTTGTAGTGCAGACAGTGCATTCCCCCGATCATTTAGATATCTGACGTCACCCCCACCCCCTCTTCATATCCATCCCTCACCCAGCTACCACTCAAACCCCATCCTCGATCAGAATAATTACTTCGCACTGGAGGATCAACTGGGGTTACTGGACATAAGGTTGTTGACTTGTGGGGATAAGGGGCGAGGGATAAACGATGTTATGTACCGACCGAGGAGAGCAGAGATAGATGGAGGAGATAGATGCACACGCACACCCAGGACATGATCTCCGACAATAGAGAGAAAGCAAACCGACGTTGAAACAAAGTACCTCGCAAATTAAGCAACAGCACAGACCTAGACATCGACGGCGGAGAAAAAGGCAACCAACCATAATTCTTAACCATGACGTCGTTCCAAAGATCTCCCTATTTTCACACAGCCAAACAGGTGAGCGGGCACCACCCTTCGTGGTCACTCTTATCTGCGTTGGATCGGTTTAATGGAGTGGCATGTGTAGACCTGGATTGCAGAAGCTAGGGAAGAGCTCGGGGCGCCCGGAGGGGGGGGGGGGGGGACGTGTTGGATAGGGTGCAAGGATTCCTAAATAAAACAGGGAAAATGGAAAGAAAATGGAATAGGTGTTAGAGGTCTACGATGTCGGCACAAACTGTTCCAATTAAATTAAATTTTTAGCTTCTGTCGGTCATTAACGACCATTTTTTAGGAATTCCAATTCTGATGATATCCTCATTTTCCTCTTCTCCTTCTCTTCTTACGGTCCGTCCATTCGACTCGAACCTGTTCCTCCTCGCCGGGATGATATTTCATTCATTGGACCAATAAAAAAATACCCACCGTTTGGGATCGCCCCACCGTATATTCCATCACAAAACCTCCGCCTCATGTTCGTCTTATCGTGGTCTTGTGGCATCACCTACCAACACTTGCCATTCCGTTCATAAACGTCCCTCCTAAAACCCACAACCCACAACATAACATATTTACCCATGATATGGCCAACCAAAAAATCTATTGAAACCCCCGCTATCTCCAGCTCAAAGGAGTCTACGACAATTACCGTCGTCACCCCACCGTCATTTCTTCCCTCGTCAGCCAACTCTGCGAGCTTTCACCCCCTTCAGGTGGCCTCGAATCCGACGACGACACCAACGGGATCGATGAGCTCTGCGACCTTATCCACGGAAGTCAGTTAACTGTCCAAGATGGCGTGGAAGAGGCGTCAAGAGCGATTAGGAAGAAGTTGAAGTATGGAGATTCGAGGATGCAGAGAAGAGCCTTGGCGTTGTTGAGAGGGATGTCGGTGAGAGGGAGCGAGGCGTGGAAAAGGGGCTGGGCAGATAGATATATGGTGGGACTATTGCAGGAGATGAGAGATGATGTGAGTCAATTCCGGAGTGTGCCCCTTCCTCTTCCTCCATTCCCTCTTTCTCTTTCCCTTTCTTATTCTTTTATTTTCTTCTCTTCTTTCATGTCACGGTCGAAAGGAGGGGGCCGGGGTTCAGGTGAACACATGTGGATGAAACAGCTCACACATATCCGTTTAATCTCTTTCGCATTCTCTTCTCCCCTTTCGCCCATCTGCTCACTTGTCCTCCTGCTCAGCCGTTGCTCGATCCGAAAGTAAAACTCAAGTTGGAGGACGCCTTCGACCTTTGGTGCAAGGTGTACGCGGTAAGAGAAAAAATGCTCTCTTTTGGCTTGATTTTGAACTCGAATCACCCGATCTGAATGCTGGCGAGGAGAGAACTGAAATAGTTCTTATCCCTTTTTTGTGCGTGTGGTCTTTGCTCTTCCCTTCCGGACTGGTTGACGATAAACCCAACAGGGGGACCCCTTCAACCCAGATCTCAGCACGCTATTCGCCAACCCTGCTCCTTCAGAGCAAAAGGAAGAAAGACATCGACGTCCTTCCTTCCTTTCTATATCCTCTGGACTACGAAGAATCTCCTCAAGGCATTCGCCTCGATCTATCACGCCTCCACCGGACACCGGCACGGTAACATATGCTGCTACGGATACTAATACGCCCATGGACGAGGAACAAGAACAAAAACCTCCTTTCGGGAACGACCTTGAACACTCTTGGGATCCAGTCGATGGATTGGGAGATGTCTCTGATGCCTACCAAGATCTAGCAACCTCGACAGCCAAGGGAAGGGCGAAAGATATGTTTGAATCTCGAAAAGCAGAGAGAGAACGACAATCTGGTGTAGAGTTGTTCAAATCCGAGACTGACAGACGAGAACGAGGATTACATTTGAAGTGGTCCAGACGCAAACGGGTAGAGGAAAGGAAGAGGCGATTGGCAGAGGAGGAGATCAGAATGAGGAGGACAGTCGAGTTGAAGAGAAGGGAAGAGGAGGTAAGCATAGGGGAGAGGAGACAGAGAAAAGCCCATGACAGTCGAAGGAAGAAACTGGATCCACAGACGTTTAGTCTTGAAAAGGAAAAGGAAGATGTATTAGTTGCGATCGCGACGGCGCAACACGCCGCAAGCAATTTATTCAATGCGTGTCGGGTGAGTCCCCGATGATTCACGTCCGTTGTCCCAGCGTTCGTTATGGTGTGCACGTTGCAGCTGACCACTGTTAAGCGCCGTGCGTCTGTAGCTCGTCAACCGAGAACAGGAGAACATTGCAGAGAACAGCCAGGTCATCCTGATGCTGCAACGAGCCAAGCTGGCACGAAGATCGATCGTTGAATATATCCAGGTGAGTGTCTGGATGCAGTTCTGACTGTCAAGTGGCAAATATCGAGCTGTAGATCTAGTGAAAAGGGCGCGGGATCACTGACAGGTTGCATCTGGTGACTGTTCCAGCTCGTCACGGATGAAGAATTCGTAGGAGTGCTCCTGAATGTGAATGAACGAATCTTAGAGGCTATTCAGTTGTATGACAAGGTGGGTGGTAAAGTCGCACGTCACGCGAAGGGAGTGTTGGGTCATCTTGCACGCCCCGCCTTTGGAAGACCCAATGATAGTGAAACTAATGGAGAGAGTTTTCTTTGCGATAGCTTTCGAAACCCTCGGTTCTGGACAGCGACTCCGATGCCGAAGATGAAGACGAAGACGAAGATGAAGTTGACGTCGGAGACGATGTCAAATCAACTGGTATTAGTAACCAAGTCGATGTCTATGCGGGTACCGAGGGCCATGAAGATGTCGAGCACCTGCGACGGAAAATGAACCGGCTTGAAGCGGATCGCACGGGTGAGATGCATCGCTTGCAAGCCGAACAGAAGTGGGAAGTGGAGCACGCAAAATCGAAACCAGGGAGGAAAGAGTGAGTGGCTTCGAATGCGACCGTTTTTCTTCTCTGCTTCCCACTCCTCTCCCCCTCATTGTTGCTGCCGGCTAACAAGTTTGGAATTGGATTTGTAGTTCGTTCATAGACTCTGATTCAGACTTTGACGAATACGACGACGATTATGACAAAAAGTATCAACCCCTAATCGAAGACCTTTCACCTGATGATGTTGCGCAAGGAGCGGATGTGAGCGACCCGTTCGCGGACCCGAAAGATATTTTGGGATCTATTGATGAGGACAGGTAGGGTTGGGAGTGAGCGAGATATGGGTGCGGTGCGGTACGAGGATACAAAGATGAAATCCCCATTACTTCAGGCAATAGATGGAGGAAGGGCGTGAGGGGCCCATAATGGAAAGATGACATGAATATGAAATGGTCAACAACAGGCATTGAGAGCAATCAGGGCAGCTCAATCATTGCGAGTGAGTAGAAACAGAAAGTGGAAAGAAGTTGGAGCGAAAAGAAAAGAAGGAATGATGAAAGTAGATGGAAAGGAGGTGAAGCGATTGTAGAGAAGAGAAGAGAGAGGATACAACATAATTGCGTTGGGCGAGAGGCAGAGTGGGTGGAAGTACAACGGGGGAGGGAAGGAAGAGGGGCGACAGAGGGGTCACAACGAGTTATGAAGACCACACGAAGAAGAAAAAACAAGGACAATGAAAACCCTTGGGTTGAACAGATAAGAAGAGTGTGTTTTGCGAATCGAAAGGGAGTCGTGGGCAGAGGGAGAATTTGAATGAGGGATCGTCGAAGGTCCCCGAGAAGAAGGGAATCCGGAGATCACTTCCTCTTCGAGTCCGCCGTCTGTGAGGAGCAATACAAAGATGGGTCGGGTGATGAGGAGGGATAGGTGATGGGAGGAGGGGAGCAGTATGACGGTAGGACGGGGTCAGCGACATCTGGTCGACCATGCTAAGAAAGAGAGGAGAGGTGAAACCCAAGATGGACTCAACCGAAGAATAATGGACGAGTGTCGCGAGGCGAGAGGTAGTAGGAGGTAATATGCAAAAGAAGAAAAAAAGATAGGAAGGCGATACTCACAGCCTTCTGGGGGCTGATAGGGTGGAACAGGGGAAGACAAGCCGTAGGAAGTCAACATTTGGATGACGGCATCCATTTGTGTTTGAGGGAAGAAGGAGAAGACGAAAGAAGTACTCACCTGACTGCCCAGTTCTTGATCGCCGTCTTATAAGCGAGGGATCCGGTCTTGTACTGGTCGCCACCCTCAGCCTTGAGCCTGATTGTCTCTTTTCGGACGAAGGCAGAGAAGGCGGATCGCCTTTTGGAGTTGGATCTCCTGGAAGTGACTACAGGAGGGCGGAGGCGCCGTGGGAAGGTGGAAAAGGAAAAAGGGAAGCATGTCAGGGATTGTGTCTTCCTCTCAGTCATAGTGATGGGGTGAATGAGGGAGATCGAAGGGCAGATGTGAGTGGCGAGGATGAGAGAGAGGTCGATGTACGAGGAACTTACCAGCCATGATGATTTGAGTCTGATGGTATGTTGTTATTGGAAGGAGTGTAGTGGTCAATTCGATGAAATCTTGCTGTCGAGTCAATGTTAAGACGATGGGGATGAACCGCACCGATGAAAGGGAAAGCGGGATCCGTTTCGACTACCTCTATATATACCCCAACTTTCGCTCCCCCCCCCCCCCCCCCCCCCCCCACCCCCCCCCCCCCCCCCCACACCCCCCCCCCCCCCCCCCCCCCCCCCCTCCCCCCCCCCCCCCCCCCCCCCTCTCACACATACACCGCAAGCTCAGCCAAACACGTCCCATCCCGTCCAAACTTCCCTTTTCACCAATCCGCCTGTCTCGACTCGCAATGGGGTAAGAAAGTCCAATCATCTTTCCCTCGCCTCCTCCCTTCCTCCTGCCCCCCGCCCCCCATTATTTAAACCTCGTGTACGCCCCTCCCCAACTTCTCTTTTTGTCTTCCTCCTCTTCTTCTTCTTTATCGTCGTCGTCACATTCTCATTCTTGCTTCTTCGCGCCGATCATTTTCTGCTTGTCCCGTCGTCGTCGCCATCGCCACCAACCCGCGTCGTCGTCTTTGTTCTCGTTCCGAAAGTCTTGATCTCGGTCGCGTTGCGCGCCTCATGCCGCCTCCTCACGGTTGTTTTGTTTTCTCGTTCTTGGCTTTGCCTTCCAGTGTTTTTGGTTCGGTCATTTATTTTCCCCGTCTTCTCGTCTTCTCGTCCCCTCATCTTCTCTTTTTCGCTCATCTTATCCGGTGGACTACCTCTTCTCGTCCTCGCTTACCTGCCCCCACCTCCTGTTGACATCTCACCACCGTCTTACGACTCCACCTCGCCGTCTCCTGTCTTTGGTGCACGCGGTCAATCCGTGCTGTACGTTCCTAGGCGCTCCTTCATCTCAAATAGTCAATCCCAAAAGAACCGAAACAATAACGAACGGTGGATGAGAAAAGATGAAACAAGAGGAGGATATGGGCAGGGGTTCTCCGACAACTGTTGCAAGTACTTCCTTACTGGCCGTTCAATGTCTCTTCCTCCTCTCCCTTCCTCTGACCCTCTATGTCCCGCTATCCGATTGGCGGTCGTTCTCTTCCCTTGGAGTCGAAACAAAAACAAAACCCTAAGCTCCCTCATCCGCCGGTCCCTTGATATGTTATAAGAACCATCGTTGGTGTAGTTCCAGCAGGTGAGAATGGACCCGGACAAAAGGAACCGGGACGGTTAAATTTCGGTTTAATTTCAGACAGTGCCAGAAGAAGTCGGAAAAGAAGAAGAAGAAAGAACAGCGTGAGAGTCGGGAGACTCAGGAATCCGTCCGGCAAAGTCTTTTGGTGATTGTCGTGCATGGGAAAACAAGGCGTATATTCAGCGACAAGGGTGCGGAGTTGTACGGCATATTGCCTCGCCGCTTCTACTTCCTCTGCAACAAGGATGACCTTTACACACTTTGAGCTGGACTGCATTCTTCGCTCTATAGAAAGGGCCCCGAGTCTCTAGCTAGAAAAGAAATGAAGACGGAACTTGCTTGGTAACCACCGACCAACACGGCGCGAATTGTCATGCCAGTCTCCTCCCAACACTTCCTCCCCTCCTTCGTTCAGCCCTTTCTAGAATCAACCTTCCGCATCGGGGGAGGCCTTTATAGCACAGACGACGATCATGATCGCGACGACGGGGTTGTCCATCTTTCCAACCACACATCACTGACTGCGATCATCTGAACCAAAACAAAATAAAACGTGTTTCGAATCGTATCGTATATGGCGTTAATTCATGATGACTAGTCTGAGGGTAGTCTCCGAATGTCATCGATCCGGATTATGGTATGACGCCATGAAGACCGCCGCGACAGGTGGCCACGTGGCTATCTGATCATATGGGGAAATAGACACCGACGAGTGCCCACTATTATACTACCCAACAATGTCGAACGTGTGTGAATCAGCTGGCAAGAAGATCAGATGTGATATTGATGAAGAAAAGAGAAGAGAGAAGTATTAAAAAGGAAGAAAGGAGAGGTGAAGATAAATTCTAGTTCGTGAAAATCCATAATTGAAGAAAAGACAGGTATTTCATTCTCCCTCCTCACTCCCCCTCTCGCCATCTCCCACTCTCCCACACACAATCTCTCTCTCTCTCTTCTCTCTCCCGCGTGAGTGAGTGAGGCGTGTCCATGAAAAGAATTGTGCTCATCATTTATGCGACCTCGTTTCGCCTCGCTTTCACTTAGGCGGCGCGACCTCTCCACACGATTTACACCTCCTCATCTCTTCATTCTCCATCCAGTTATTGATAAGCGGCTTCAACTGCGTTCCGAGATCAGTACATTCGAAGGATTCTTTGTGGATGAGTGTGAGATCGGTGTGGGACGGGTTGGGGCAGTACCATTGGAGATGGTCTGTGGGGGAGCGGGGCGAGACGAGCGAAGCGAGAAGGGCAAGAGGGAAGATTCAATGAGGGTGGCAAGGGAGAGGGGGGAATGAATAAAGAACAACAGTTGGTTAGTACGTCGGATTGTCTAGTGCAGAAGACCCGTGGGAGAACTCACCAATCGCGCCCTTGGGTCGGACTTGTTCGATGACAAGACCGATCGTGTCAGCGAATCGACAAGGGTTGTGAGGGGTGTTGCCTGGAGGTGATAAGTACGGGTTATGGAAAAGAAAATGAAACGGGGCGGCAGCAGAGATCAAAAACAAAACGGATTCATTGTCAGCAAATGTGCCTCGCTTCTCTTTGACAGTAAGAATCTGGCTGGTCTCCTTGACTCACCAGGCAACAAGAACATCTCCCCTTCCTTGATCTCGATATCCCTCTTCTTTCCCTGATCGATCACTTTCAAAACCATGGATCCTTTGTGCTGGTAAAACCACTCCTCAGTCTCGTTGACGTGATAATCATTCCTCGAGTTCGGGCCTCCGACAACCATGACGGTGAATGACTCGCCCGAGTAGATGCAGTAGTTCCCAACAGGAGGTTTCAAGAGATGTCCATTCTCTTCGAGCCATTTCGGGAAGTTGATGGGAGGAGAAAGCGGCTTCGAGGGGGCTGCAGAGGGAGTGGCGGCGACGATAGGGGCGGCGTGAGAGTCTCCAGCGTGGGCCGCCTCGGTCTCCTCGGCATGATGGTCGTCAGCTTCGGCACCGGGGACAGAGTCGATCTGCGAGTGCGAGGAAAGTACAAGAACATCAAGATTCGAAGAACAGGAGGTATCAGTCTGCGATGTTCCGCCCCTGAAAAAAAGATTAGCAGGAATGGCGGCCACTCACAACATCGATCTCGGCTAAACTCTCGGCGATGATCGCGATAGCCTTTCGGAGGTCTATGAATGGCGAAGAGAGTGGAGAAAAAGGTCAGGAAGTCGGTCAGCGGACAAGTTCGTACATCTGCGATCAATCAAGAATGGGCTTACCTGATTCCTCGATAACCAGAGGGGGGGCGAATCGGATGCTGTATGTGCAGACGTTGATGAGAAAAGTGGTCAGAATCGGCAGAGCGAGCCAAAAGGACGTTGAAACGGGGGGGGGGGGGGGGGTGGGGTTGTTTCACCACTCACATCGTCGAATGGGTGGGCTTCGCGAGCAAACCCTTGGACTTCATCAACAAACAGAGATCCCACGCCGATCTTCCCTTCTTGCTCTTAGTCTCATCAATGATCATGGCGTTCAACAATCCTCGTCCTCGTACGAGCTTGATAAGCGGCGACTTGATATTTCTAACTTCCTCTCTGAAGATCTCTCCGAGTCTCTGAGCACGATTGACGAGATCCTCGTCGATGAGGACGTCGAGGGCCGTCATGGCGACGGCACATCCGAGAGGGTTACCTCCGTAGGTGGAACCGTGCTCTCCAGGCTGGATGCAGAGCATGATCTCCTTGTTCGCAAGAACGGCAGAGACGGGGTAGACTGGGGGTGGGGGGGAGGGGGGGGGGGG